>JAAGNO010009091.1:5985-24954 GCA_033439905.1 Ceryle rudis
AGTCCCCCCCATCTTTCTGACAGGCCCCTTGAAGGGCTGAAAGGCCCCCAGAAGGTCTCCCCAGATGGAGCCTTCTCTGCAGGCTGAACGCCCCCAACTCTCTCAGCCTGGCCTCCCAGCAGAGGGGTTCCAGCCCTCAGAGCTTTTTATTTTAAAAAAACCCAAACCCACACAAAAAACAACCCACAAAAAAACACACAAAAAAACCCAACAACAAAACAAACCCGACCAAAAAAACCCAACCAAACAAACCCCAACAAAACAAAATGCTACTGTTAATCTAAAGGAGTACTGTTGATAGAACCAGTTAGGTAGCAACTACTTGTCCAGTTACGTTGGCAGAGATGAAGGAACTGAGGAAAGGAAGGAGATGGGGGAGAAAACATTGTCCAGCATCACAGCCCCTTTGTCAAAGTAGTTGCTGCTGGAATAGCAGATCAGACTCAGAGGTCAGTAAGATGTCTTCTCAAATTTGTACTTTCTGTGTCAGCAGCCAAATTCAAAACCTCTTGTCAATAGATATTTATCTTTTTCCCCGATAAGTGCAGGCCAGCTAACATTTTGCATTAAAAACTGATGGTAAAACTCCTGACTTGAAAGAGAACACAGCAATGTTTATGTAGGACATCGATGGGCTAGGGGGAAAAATGTATTTTACTGTTCCTCGAGTTGTTTTCAAATATTCATATCTCTGCCTTTTCTTCTTCTCCCTTTTCTCAAGAGACTAAAATATTTAAAACAGCTTCTGAAAAGACTCATAAGATTCTCATTATATTGTGTAGTAAGTGTTGAATCTTTGTGAAATAAAATGTTTAGAATGGTTGCTTAACTTTTATAGTATTAGGAAAAGACCCTGCACGTTGCAGTCATTTAAATATAATGAGAAATAAATGCAAAAAATTGATGAAATCAAGAAATACACACTGTACGGGATTATCACATCAGGGATCCAATTAAAATGAGTTCTTCTAATAAATATTGGTTTAATAATGTAAACTTGTGATTGCTATATTATTGCAACAAAAATAAAATTAACAAGATTTAATGGACTGAGCAGCCATTAATTTTCACTTGTTAATTTATTAGGAGCTTCTAGTGCTGTTAGATGCACAATAATGCCATTATCCTGCATGAGCTACTTTATGAAATAAATAGGGCCAAACGGTGCTTGAATTAAATTGAAATCAGAGTTTATTCCCAAATTATCATCCTCAGGTTTTTACTTTTCTGCATTATTATTATTTTTTTTCTAGCTTTCCTCTATTGAGTGCAATTAAATTTTCAGGATTGGGATGCAGCACTCTTTTCCAGTAAGGCTTATGAATAGTCCTAATTAACTTTTGTCCTTGTCTGCCTTGATGTGCTGTGTAAAAAGCTTTTTCCAGTCCAAAGCTGATTGTGTTGATTGGCAGTGAAGAGAGCAGACAGGAGCGAGGGGAATAAAGACAGGGTAGAGGTTCTTGTCCAGACACTGAAGTTCTGGTAGGCTGACTCCACCAAGCTTAGCAAATGTTTGCTAATTACATTTTCTAACATGGGACTTAAGTCCAAACATAAAAACGAGGAAGTTGTTAATAATTGGGCTCTTATCACTGGTAGCACAACTTTCTGTGTAACTGAAGAGACAATAATGTGTCAATTGTTGGAGTTAATACTGCTTTTAAAGATGTTTTGAAGCCTTTTAGACCTGGTCCTCATTTGCTAACCGATCTCTTTATCATCACTGTCAGAATGGTGGGACTCGCCCTTAGGCGAGCAGGAAAGTTTGGTGGCTACTGGCACAGTGGCTCTGTAGAAACAGAATAAAACACCAGTGCTTTCTCTTTCTGTATTAAAGGCTTGATCCTTCAGAAGTAGGGATCACAGCTGTGAGCAGGAATAAATTACTTGTGCGTAGTAATAGGAGCCCTATTAAAAAACAAAAAACAAACCAGTTCAAAAAAGGGTCACCCAGGAATAGGATAAGGAGAAATGGCCTCAAGTTGCCCCAGGGGAGGTTGAGGTTGGAGCTGAGGAACAATTTCTTCCCTTCCCTGCAGGGTTGTCCAGGGCTGTTCCAGGCTGCCCAGGGCCGGGGTGGAGTACCCGTGATCCCTGGAGGGGTTTCCAAGCCCCCCGTGGAGCTGTGGTGCTGAGGGCCAGGGGTCAGCGGTGGGCTGTGCTGGGCTAACAGTTGGACTCCATGATCTCAAAGGTCTCTTCCAGCCCAAACGATCCTATGATTCTATGAATTATGTGAACTCCAGATTAGGAAATTTTCATTGTCGAGTAAGAAGCCTCTTGAATCTGAGCTGCTGTAGCTGTGCAGTTTTGGGTATCCCACTTTGGTCATTTAGCAGTAAGGGCGGTTTCTCCATTCTGTGTGGCTGTGCGTGGTGCAGGCAGACTGTGGCTAATTCAAAATGAGTAGGTCAGGAAGCGTTGAACCATCATTCCTTTCTCTGCAGTGGAGGTGAATAAGTGATAGTTTTTATTTGACACTAGAAATACCTTTACAGCTCCCTCGCTGTTCAGCGCTGAGATTTTGAGGGCAAAGGAGTTGCAGTTTTCAGGTAGTTGTGTGACTGGGCTCTCTGTGTGTCTGCCACATCCTAGGGGCACCTGCACGCTCACCACAGATGGCCGTGGGCCTGAATCTGCTTTTCCATCTCCGGAGGAATCTGCAGCGTTTTATGGAACACAACCTTTTAAAAAGGAAGTCAGAACCGAAGTTTCCTCCTTTGTGGTGAAGTTGCAGCCAGCAATGGTTGGATGATGGGTGCTGATAGTGACTCTCCTTTTTAACAGTAAAAGAGGAAAGACTTTATCCTTCCTGTTCTAGTTGCTTGAACATGAAAGGAGAAATTCACTTACTCTTCACAGATGTAGAACAGTTAAAGTTCACAAAAATCTTGGGCTTAGTAGAAGACAGCTGTGGAACATGAGAATGCCTCTTTGTTTTTGTGTTGAATGTGCAACTGTTGTTGCTTTATCTACTTAACAGCTAGAGAACACTTTTCTTTTTCCTCCCCCCCCCAAATTTCCTTTACCTCCGTAAGTGGATTTTAAATGTTGCTGTGTGGGAAGACCAAACTATAAGCACCTTCAATTTTCTTATACTCAGAAAGACCAGATGTGGTTTATTTCAGAGAGATACAAAGCCTGTGGTTTGCATACATGTGGAACTGTACTGAGAGGTCCTATTCTTATTTGTTGAACAAATTGTTGTTCCCCTTGAGTCAGAGTCATAGTCAGTTTGCAGCGCACGTGTAACAGTATCTGAAAAATTCTATCAGCGTTCAAAACCCACTTGTTGCCTGAAAGAAAGGCTAATAAGCAGCTGGAGTCTGAGTCTTTTCTCCCTCTTTTTGCATTTGTGTAGTTACATGGATCTCAATAAATTTACTTCTGATTTACACGCAAGTGAAAGGAAAGTGAGGCCGGCACAAGAGAGCAGTGAACTGAAAACAGAGGGTGTAGAGGTTTCTGTAGGTTGACTATTACCCATTTTTCTCTTTTAAATTTAGGGCTTTTGAGGTTTCTGTGGCTTCTTCTTTGCAGGACTTGAAGCCTTCCCAGCAGAGCCTGCAAGACCCGAGGGCTCCAGTCCCACAAAAACTGGACTTGCCAGCCCTGGGCTGGAAATCTGGCAGGAAGCCAGGCAGGATTTAGCTGGAAGTTTGTTGAAAATGATGCTTGTCTCCAAAGCATTCAGTTTTCGGAGGAGTTCTCGCTCATGTTTCATTGAGGGTTTTCTGAGGGGCACTGGTGTGGTTTGGCAGAGGCTCTCCACAGTTGGTAGCTGAAATACCGCTGGCGGTGGGTTTGGCATTGGCGGTGGCTCCTGATCCTGTGCAGAAGGTGGCATTTGGCTGTTTTTACTGTGGGGTTTTCTTTGTCCTTTTAACCCTTTTAAACCAGATTGCATATGGTGAAGCCCTTACAACATTCTTCTCCCTGAACCCCTTTCCCACCTCCCCTGCTACACAGCTATACAAATGCAGGCAGGAGTAGGATGGCCTAGATAAAGCCCACCCACAACGATAGGCCTTGAACTCGGAAGAGCACAAGGTCTGCTAATAACATCTACCCTTTCTTCCCCCATGGTCAGTGGAGGAAAGGTCTAGAATAGTTATTGATGTTGGCCTGGAACCTTCTGGCAAAACTCCAGTGAACTCTGGGGAGCCTGGGTTAAGACCTTGTAAGAGTTGGAATGGTGGAATTTGGCTATGACTTGGCTAGTCTTTCTCCCTATCTGCTTCTTGGGCCTAAGTTTACTTGACATCCTAAACATAAGCTTTATGATAACTCAGAACTGTCTTATTGGCCTGTTTGGTTTTGTTTTCTGTTCAAAATTTTGTGGCTTTTTTTTTTTTGACGGCCGGTGGAATTTTGCAGATGACTGTTGGAACGGTGGAAAGTGGAAACCTGCAGAGACTGGAGGTCTGCAGACTCTTTGGAGCTTTGCTTTATATTAGATGCCGTAAATAACTTGTGTGTAGGTAGACAGCTGATCATTGAAGCTTTTTTTCCCCGAATCTGGTTTTGCTCGTTTGGTAGAATTATAGGTGGAAAGTTCATGGATAGAGTTGCAATTGACTATTTGTTTTTCCCCCAGTCAGAACTGAATTAGGTTTTCAGTTGGGGATTACTGCGTGATGAATGTACGTTGTGGTTAGGGAAGACTGAAACCAGCAGGTTTTCTTCCATACCACTATCTACCAGTGAGCAAAATGTTTAACCTGCTTGTACTTTATTCTTGACTACCTCACAGATACAGTACTTCCTCTCAAGGATGTCAGAGAATTTAATAACGGTTGTGAAAAGCTCTTAAAATCTCAAGAGGTAGACTCTGTCACAAACCCTGATCCCTTGCCTCTCTGAAAAGCTTTCTGTGGCTGTTCAGCATCTCAGTCATACTAAGAAAACAGTTTTAATTTCTTTTGGGAGCTTTCTTTGAAAATATGTAGGCTCTACGTCAGTGAGAATATTAGAATTCCATAGATGTTTAGTGGTAAACCTTAACTGGGTTTGCATAATATTTATCTATTCATCTCTGTGCTGGTGCCTCCTTTACACATGGGATATTTTGACTGGTTGATACACATCATTCCACAGTGGTCTGCTACAGAGCTCCAGTTTGAAGTCTGTTAGCACAAGTCCAGGGCAAACACTATACGTGTAGCCTCATGTTTTCACTTAAGTAATATTATATATAACCAGATGTGAATTTAATGCCATCCAAATACAAAACGTTAGATGAAATAAATCTGTGTCTGTCGAGAGATTGTGCTGTTGCTCTCGGGCTTTTCCAACCATGACCCACAGCATTGTGAGTTGGAAAAATGGAAATGTTTCTCTACCTATAGCTGGGCTTTTCCCTGAACATCCTGGCGGCCACTGAGAGTGCTGGGCAATCACATTTATTTGCTTTAAAACTCCTTTGCGTTGGAAGACTTGTGGTGGATTGTTCCGAAAGAGATGACTGAAAACTAAGAGCTGACCATCTGTCTGGAAGCAACGTTATTAATTAAGCTTTCTCTTTTAAATCATTTACAAGTTTGAAATAAATGCTCTTTTCGAAGGTATTGAAGCAAGTGGAATTGGAATTCTTGCTGTGGAGAACAGTGCATTTTAATGTATCTCTTTATTTCTTGATCCTTAATCTTGGTGATGCTCGAGATCATGGTTCCTTCGATTTCCTAAGAGTAGAATGACCTCTGCATTAGTCCTTGTGTGTTTTCAGTGGTTACTTTCTGTTAAGGACAACAGCTAAGCTCAGATGCTGTCAGCTACTCCCGTTCAAAAATAATAAAAAAAGATCTTTACTCTGCAGTCTTCGAGTCCTTTTAAAGTCCTTTTCATTATGGTCATTCCACCAGCTGTTGAAGGGCCCATGCCCTGTTGAAAGGGGAGCGTTTGTGACTTCTCATTTTATCCCATAGCTCTTTAAGTCCTTTATATCAGAATAATTTTTCCCCCCTTTTGCTGATGGGGAGGATGAAGTCCTGAGAGCTTGATTTGTTCCTTGAGGCTCATGGGGGCAGAGGGAAAGCACCGTTTAGGGTGCAGACATTCTGAGGCCTGTGTTCCATTGACCAGAGAGAAGTGATGTTACTCTTGACGGTGCATCTTCCCGTGCTCCGGATGGGAAACAGGAGTCAGTTCGAAAGCTGCTCTTTCTGCATTACTCCAACAATTCGTAACGTGTTCATGATGTAGCATTGGGAATTATATTCACACACCTAATTTTCAGTTAAATACAGGAAGAGGTCTCTAGCATTTTAGACTTACAGAATGGTTTGGCTTGGAAGGGACCTTCAAAGATCATCTAGTCCATCCCTCTGCCACGGCCAGGGACATGTTCAACTAGATCAGGTTACTCAAAGCACCACCTATTCTGACTTAAAACACTTCAATGATGGGGCATCCAAAACTTCTGTGAGCAACCTCCACACAAAGAGAGTGTGTAAGTGCTGAGGATACACCTCCTTGGATACTCAAGAGATGGTATTTCATTATCTGTACGTATTTTGCAGACTTAGGATGAGTACAGCTTCTTCTTGTCTTGATTTTTCAGTACCTTAAAGGTACCTAGCAGTTCTTACTGGTATGTCTGAGGAGCAGAAGAAACTTCAACCCATCTGTAAGTATTGCAGCTCCTGCTGATTGCACTTGGAGAACACAAGTCTTAGGGTATCAGAAGAACTTTAGATAGGTGGAATGGTGTAGAGTCATGAAGGGAGAACCCTTAAATGGTGTTCTGGGTTAAAAGAATAGCTTCCTGTAAACATCCCCTCAGTTTCCTCCCTTCGGTTCTCCATTTTTCGCTCTGCTGTCAACATTGGTGTGCCCAGACCCAGTGAACCCAAAGAAGCAAGTTGAAGGCCTTGGAAATGATGGCTTGAAATTGAGTTTTGTAAGTCACTGCTTTGCATGCCAGGCTCTACTGGTTTGAAAGCCCTGTTGAGATAGCTGCTTCTAAACAGGAATAAAAATAGACATTTGAGTGTTCTGATTTTAGAAAAAAAAAAAAAAAGAAGAAAAGCACTTATTGGATTATGATTGGCTGATGACTTTGAAGCTGGAGACAGTTTTGTGTTACAGAGCTTTGACTTTGCTTATTCTCTCAGTTCCTGTTCTCCCCCTTCTCTCTTTCCCGCCCCCCCACCCCATTTTCCTGCTTTCTATTTTTAAGATGGCATTTCAGCCAGGCCAGTCACTCCAGAAGAAAAAGAAAGGGGAAAGATGGGAGGTAGAGCTAATGAGCACTAATAGCCTGTTATTATTTTGTCTTTTGAGTGTTTACATTCAAAGTTTATATGTTTCAAGTTTATTTGATAGGCAGTGAAAGATCTCCTTGTGCTGGAAGCCATTGATTACATGTGTTCTGACAGTCTTTGTGCGTGTCACTAGAAGAGATCAAAAATAGGAAATTAAAACCAGAGAGAGGCCATTAGAAGTTTTAGGACAATTCTTTGTCCATTTGGCATTTTTTTATATGTATATATATATTAATTTTTGAATATGTATATAGAAATAAATAAAACCTCATGTCCAATAGTATTACTTTCAAGTAGAAACCGATTTTTTTTCCTCCCTGGAACGGTTAATTAAAACCCAAACTATTGCAACTTCATAAAAAAAAGAAGAGTTCATGGCCTATTAACATCAGAAGAAAATGGGAATGGCCCTGGTTGAGCGTGTACATGTGGCTAGAGAAATAAAATCCTGGGATCGTGGTTTTCCATTCTGGCACGTGAATTTCCATCACTTTGAGAGAATAACCGGGGAAGCGTAAAAGACTTTGTCGCACTTCTGCTTTAGAATCACATCTTGATTTTTACGAATCCTGTCGTATTTCATCTTCAGTTTTGGTTTGCAGTCACTGTGCTACGTGGAGCTACGAAGAGTGTTTTTTCTAGGTTTATTTGAGGGTTGAGTGTTGTCAAAAGCTGGCTGAAAGTTGGTCCAGTGTGATTGCATATGTAATGCATTGCTATAAATTAAATCACTGAAGAATTATTTTTAGAAGACAAGGATTATTTCAAAACACAGGCCATAACTTTTCTACCAGTGATCCAGTAAATTATTCCTGTCGGTTCAAAATTGCACCTCATCTTGAGTTGGATCCAGTGCTAGCTTGCAGGATTTTTTTACGTTTATTTTTATTCTTTAGCAGCAAGTGAGGTTGCCACTCAAAGATACTTCACCTCTTTGGACTAAACACATCTTTAGAATAAACGGGAGACAAAGACATCGCTTGGTTCACAAAACCCGATGGGCGGAGTTTGTTTTGTAGCTATCACAGGGACCCAGGGCTGCTCCTTAATCCGAAGTTGGCAATCCTTTGGGAACGCAGGGCACGGGCTTGCTCACAGCGTAACCTTTCTCCGGCTTTGTTTTCCTGGGTTATCTCCTGGCACAAAAGACCGGAGGAGGAGTACGCGAGTGAAGTGTTTAAAATTTACATATATTTGTATCTGCCGCAGCAGTTTGCAGGGACTGAAGAAGGGGTGACTAAGGGAACGTGTTCACGTGTGTTGGGCAGCATTCGACTCTGCTCGTGCGGCCTTTTCTTTCAGGAAATTTTAAATAAGTTCTGCACTGGCTGGAAGTTGAAAGCCACTGGCAATGGATGTGCTTGGCTGGAGGCTGCATCCAAGCCAGCTCGTTGTAGCAAGCGGCATTATGTTGGTGGAAGTTGAGATAGCAATAACCCCTGCTTTTATTTGTCAATAATTTATGGTCTTGTACTTTAACCCCAAATATTTTCTTAACATGCCAATAAATGGCAGAGTGGATTTGGACGGAGTAAACATCTCAGGCTGTGCTTCGGTGTCTCATTAACGTTGTTGGGAAGCCAAGTTAATTTTAACTGAAATGACAGGTCTGGATTGTCTCATTTCCATGTACTTTTATGCCGTCCTATCTCTACCTATTATGATAATGATACATCGGTAACATAATTTTATTTATGGTTTCCTAGTTCTTGTTACCTACAAACCACTGCAGGAATATTACTCACTGGGTGAACCGCTTGACTTTGAAGAATGTGACTGTGATGAAGTGTTTTGTTTTCTCACATCCTACGCCAGTGACTGGTGGTTTCTTGTCACTGTTGCTAACAAGGACCGTTCAATATGAGTTTGTGGCTTTACTTGCAAATAGGTATGTCACGATTCCTCCGGTGAACTGGCATTTAACCACCTGCAAAGCCATTGCAGTTGGCCATATGGTAACTGTCCTTAACAAGGTGCCTCTCAAGTGACTAGCACTGAAGATGCAGACTCCCTTACACCTTTTCGTGTCACCTTCAAAGACAAGACATAAACTATGTCCCATTGTGCAAGCGAAGTAGCCTCTTAGTGGTCACTTCCTCTAATGAAGAGCTCAAACTCTTGAGATATCCTTAGTCTGGCACTTTCCCCGAGGGTTGAAAGCATTTTGCAGGCTGGAGCGAGGTGTTACAACAGAGCGAAACGTGGGTGCAAAAGCGTCTGGACTCCGCAGGGATCTGGCGTTCTTCGTGCGGAACGTGAGTAGCGTGTGACCCTTGTGCAACAAGTAAACGAGCAGCCGTTGAAATCCTCCTCCAGCGTCTTCTCCGAGGTCGGCGCTCTGCAATTCGAGTGTTCATTAGCGCGCAGATAAGCTAATTGTACAAGAGGCAACATTACCTGGCAATTGCCTCATCTTCTTCCCATGCGCAATAATCTGGTACCCAGATGTGATGGGTAATGCAGATGTGAAGTGTTTCTGACTTCACGGGACTCTTTTCTGCATCGCAAATGAACTAGATTACCACGGTGTGTGTGTTTGGTCGGAGACGAGAACGTTTCAGAATGTGGACGTGGAAATGTCAATGACAGGAACTGGGCCTGGAGCGTGTTGAATGAAAATGGGCTTCTTAAAAATCATTTTCCTTTAAGTTGCATCAAAAGAATCTTGTATAATTTGACTATAATGTTACCATCAGGTGGTGGTGTTCCTATGCATCTCTAATCAATGTAGCATTACTTGCCTCTCCTCTTTGCCTTAGTTGAAGCCCTTCATGAGGTTATTTCAGCTAAAACCTCTCATTCTCTGGCATTTGCTCTCTCCCTCCGCAGCGCACAAGGGATACTTAAAGTGATAGATCAGCACCTAATAAAAGTGGGATTATCTCTAAGCTGAAAATAAGCGGCAAGAGCCTACGGTGGAAATTACGGGGTTTGCTTGTCGTTACTGCTTCATTTTGTAAAACTCCTAGTAATTTTCAGTGCAATAATCAACAAGGTGAGGGTCTTAGAGGACTTTTGTCCCTGCTTTTTACTCCTTGCAAACTATTTAGACTTTGGCCGTTCACACCATTCAGAAAATCTGTCTCCAGTCATGCAAATATCACAAAGCTGTTCAACTCGTTCATTTATTCTGTTGGAAAGGCAGAGTGGGGGGGGAAAACAGCCTTGACTTGCACCCTGGAGGGACACTATGCAAAACCAGTCTAAGGTTTCTGGGGCGGGAGCTGCGGAGTTCTCTATTCTTTTGTTGCTTCCACTTTGCTTTCTGTCATCTCTTTGCAAATAATGAATAACAGTAATAGTATGCTGCGAGACATGAAATCTGGAAGTGTTTATTACAATATGTGTGTGAACCACAGTCATCACCAGAACTTATTTTCTCACGGACTGGTTTAGTAAGTGCCCGGGGGGGGGAGAAGCTTACAGCTATCTTTGTAATAAAGTCTCAGGGACTCTGGTATTTCTGCTTCCCAGGTTCCCTGTGCATAGCAATTACCATCCGTTCCGCAATCAACACCGCTCTCTAATTTCCATTAGTAACAAAGGACTCTGCCTGCTCTAGAACCCCCTTTGCTGTTTGTTTGTGGAGTCCTTTGCTTGTCGAGTCAAGGGCTAGGAAACACTGCAAAAGCAGATAAAAGCAAAGTAAAGCCATTGCTGCAGTAGGCCTAAAACGAACAGAAAAAAAAAATGGTGAGGTTTTTCCTTCCTTCCCTTCGTGGTTTATTTTTGTCTTTATTTTTGATAGGGGGGAGGGGTGTAAGTGGGGAAGATTCATCTCAAAGCGTGAACACCGAAATTTTCTTGGGGTTTGTGCACGGTTTGTCGGGCGGGGTTGTTGTTTTTAAATCACTTTCCCCCTCCTTTAAGAACATCTTGCTTTAAATGAAGGTTTCCATCACCTCAGTCCTGCAGTGAGCTTCCCGTGGTCAGCTGTGTGTCCATGCAGAGCTGTAGGAAGCCCTTTTGCCCTGTGACCGCTTGAGATGAGTAATAGCTGTCCCACCAAATTCACACGCGTCTGAAGTCAGGCGTGTCCCGAAGAGTCTTGCCAGACTGAGCTGCGTGGAAGCTGCTGGGACTAATCACATACCTAAGTCTAACCATACGAGTCCTTCCTAAAATCCCCAGCTGCTCGTTCGTGGCTCTGCTGTTGCCTGAGGTGTTCTCAGATGCCTGGATTTCTGAGGGAGCTGCTTTGCCCGCAGTAATATTTCTTTAATTTGATTTTTTTTCTTTTTTTTTTTCTTTTCTTTTTTTTTTTTACTTCTGAGAGCAGATCTGTTTACCAGTGGGGTTGCTGCTACTTTGGACTCAAAAAGCATTTTGGAGAGGATTGCTTGTAAAGTGATTTTTTTTTTTCAGCTCGCCCTGACTGCAGTCTGCTTACTAAATATGTATTTAATATTATTCGTTGGGTTTTAAAAGAGAATGGAACCTCACCTAATTAGTTTAGCTCCTTATTTCTAGAAATCGTGTCTCTACTGGCAAGCAAATGTAAACCAGAAGGAAGTGTTCTGGGACTGAGTTCATGTTACATCTCCCATTTAGTCTAATGGTAGATTGCCATTAAAAGGCATAATCCCATTTCGGGCTGTCTCCAAGTCTGGTGCCTGCTTGTGCAGAGTTTACTGTAGTTTGTAGAGTGTCTTTTTATCTTTATGCCAACAAGATCACCCGGTCTGGTATCTTGTAAATCATGTGCTTTTAACTCAGGCTCTGTGGGTAGAATTTTGACCTCTGCATTGAAATTAGTAACCTGTACAAGTGTGTCTTCTAGAAAGGCATCCTGTCTTCCTTTAAAGACCTTGAGACAGACATTCCACTATATTCTTTTTTGTTCTGTTTTCAACAGCTAATGGACTCTTCACAGTAAAAAAAACCCGCCACAAAACGACAAACCAACAACAACAAAAACGAAACAACCAACCATATTTCAGCTGCAGTTGGCCCAGTGTCAGCTTAGAGCATGGCTTCATTATACCTCTCTTGGCTAGACTGAAGAGTACTTCAATATTTGCTTTTTCCCCTTCAATAAACATCTTACATTGCCATGATTCAGTCCTCTCTCGGTCATTGTCTTAAAACCAATGGACTGAAATTCTCTTATCTTTTGTAGGTACGTTTTTCCCAAGCTATACGCAGCCAATTGCCTTGCAGAAGTCTAAACGTACCATGTTTAGAGAATCAACCAAATTTCTTCTCCAAGAATGGCACAAAGCTAAATTTGAGAAGACCTTAAAACTAGGTTGCCCAGAGTTGTGGTGGTCTTAAACTCTACTGTGATCTTCTAATTTATTTTTTTTTTAACACTGGAGATAAAATTTACCCCGTACCTGCCTCTAGAAGTTCCCCACCCCTCAGATAGAAACCCAGGATGGTTTGGGTTGGAAGGGACCTTAAAGATCATCTAGTCCAACCCATGGGCAGGGACACCTCCCACTAGACCAGGTTGCTCAGAGCCCCGTCCAACCTGGCCTTGAACACTTCCAAGGATGGGACACCCCCAGCTTCCCTGGGCAACCTGTGCCAGGGTCTCACCACCCTCACAGTGGAGAATTTCTTCCTAATGTCTAATCTAAATCTACCCTCTTTCAGTTCAAAACCATTCCCCCATGTCCTATGATGTTAAATTTTGTTCCATGATGGGTTTTTTTCTGTTTTGTTTTGTGTGCTTTTGTAGCTTGTGTGATCCTTCAAAGGAGCTTTCTGAAGAGCATTTGTCCCCAGAAGTACAGTTTTTGGGTCTGCTGGCTTCATGAGGGCAAAGGCTCTTAAGTAACGTACTGTACTGCTGACTTAAGTCTAAATTAAAGTCTGTGGTTTGCCTCATGATTTGAGAGGGATGGGAGAGAGCATGTTGGAACATGGGTGTCCCCGTGGCCTGACACTTCTGACTCTGTGGAAAGAAAACTTCTCTGCAGAGGCAGTGGGAGGTGAAGCAGCTCACCACAGACCTGACGTCTGACTCAAGGTCTTGGTTCTTTCCACCTGGAGTAGTCCTGCCGTTATTTTTGGTACTTTTGTTTCTGCTTGGAAATGATTTGGAATAGGATGGACTATCGTAGGGAGGTATCTGAAAAAGCTTTCACTAAAAAAAAAACCCAAAACAATTAACCTCTGTGTTGGAGAAGAGCAGTGCTGGATGATGACCGAGCTTGTGCATGCTGTGCTCGTGAGCAGCAATGAAGCAAGCCAGAGTTTGGATTTGAGTGTGATTTCCATAGTTTTAGGAAAACTGGAAATTTAATGTCTCCTCTATTCTTTCCACTTCATCTTTGTTTTTATTTAAGATGCTAGTTTGATTTTTACGGTGTGAGGAGGAGGAGGGGTGTGGGAAAGGCACATAATAACAATTCTTCAAGCATTTCTTTTATGGGTAAATTCGGGACAAAACAGCATCGTGTTGTTTCAAGCTACACTTGGCATTTCTGCCCTGAGGAGAAGAATATGATTACGCAGCACACAAGGCTTGCTTGGACAAGTTGTAATGAGCGTTAAATAACCGTTTGGTAGCAGCGCGTGTGCTTTTAACTTAATAAATATACATTGTGGTAATGTTAGAGAAGACCTCAAGATTATAATTATTTGAAATACGCTTTACAAGCGCTTAGCAAAGCAAACGAGTTTTGTAGGCTCAGTCAGGAGCACACGCTCCAAGGAGGCGCAAGGAATTTTCATTCACCCCATGTGGTTTGAACCAGCAGAAGACATCTGCCTGGCTTTTGGCAGTCAGCTGCTGCTCTGCAAGGGCTGCGTCGTGCTCCTTGCAGTAAGAACGAAAGATGTGTTTAAATACTTGCCCAAACTGGGACTTGTGATGGCAAACGGATCTTTGGGTGGCTTAGGAATCCAAAGGTGCCAAGGACCAGTCGAGCATTAAACGGCCCTGCACTCAAACTGGTGCCCTGAGCTTCCTGTGCCTGAAAAACCACAAATCCAGGGAATAATCGAGAAGGTGCATTTGACTGATTGACAGGCTGATGCTCTTGCAAAGCTTAGAGACCTGGGTGGGGCGGCCGTGAGCAAAAGGATGAGTAATTGAGCATCCACTGGAGTAGCTTTGACATCCAGAAGAAGTTTCCTGTGCCCCAAAGGGTCCTTTTTCAGCGTTAGCAGTTTGGGTAGAAGAGAAGGGCTCTTACCACTGCGCTGTGCCGTGAAGGACAATTGCCGTGTTGTGGAATGTTTTCTTTGCTTCATTCGTGGTTTTACTCCAGTGCAGAATGAACTTTGACATTTTTGTGGAATGAAAGTAGGTAGGACTGTAAACTATTGCAGTGGAGAGTGTCAAAAGATGATTAATACTAGAAACTCCTCTCTGCTTTCCCCCTTTCTGTCCTCTCTGCTTTCCCCCTTTCTGTCCTCTCTGCTTTCCCCCTTTCTGCCCTCTCTGCTTTCCCCCTTTCTGCCCTCTCTGCTTTCCCCCTTTCTGCCCTCTCTGCTTTCCCCCTTTCTGCCCTCTCTGCTTTCCCCCTTTCTGTCCTCTTTTCCCCTTTCTTTATTTTCTTTTAATGCCTTTTTTTTATGGACTCCATCATTAATTGTTGTCAGACTTTGCCGCACACGTTTGCAATTTGTGCACGTGCAACAAACGTAGCTGGACTTGCTGGACCTACCACAACCTGTAGCTTGGACCAGACTTTAGTAGGTCTGGAAAGCATCAAGAAATGTCAGAAAACTTCAATCTTGGACTGAACACCTTTTTATTTTTGCATGAAAAAGAGCTGACGGGCTTGGGGAAACCTGGAAACACCTTAGCTGGAGGAAAGCTGTTTAAAATGGCAATGTGTTGAAATTCCTCTTCCTGGCAACCAAGCATTCAAATGCAGGCTGAGAAGAAAGGCCGTGGCTTGCATACCTTTTGGCTTGTTTCTGCTCAAAATAGCACATAGAGATGGAAATTGGTGTCCAGCTTCTGCTAACTGGGCCCTGTTCTTTCTGTTGGGGTGAAGAGGACTGTTCTTGGGTACACCTGACGTGTTTAGTCATCTTTCATTTCTCTGGGGAAATTTTAGGGTTGTCTTGTTTCTGTTGGGGATGCCTCAGCCCCAGATGAGAGCACATCCAGGGTACCATACACGGCCAACGAGGAAGCTCTCAAGCATTCCCTGAAGCTCACAATTCCCTGGGTCTACTTCTGCAGTAGCTTGTGGTCGCTCCAGTGCTTTGTGGGACCATATTCCTTACTCTTAATTCTCCGTAAAGCACATGAAGCCGTTTCCTGTCCGCAGCCTGTTCCCTGCAGGGAAGAGCTGTGGTTTAAAAGCAGCCTGCCACCGCATTCCAGGGCAATATTCAGCCAGCTCCCAGCTGCCCTCTTTCCCAGACGCTCTTCAGATCTAAGCAGGGGATGGGATGCGAGCTGGATGAATTGCCTTTGTGGTAGCACTAGGTCATTTCCAGCCACCATCTTTCCTAGAGAAAGTTTTTGCCCTCCACCGCATGAAAGGGAAGGAGGGTGGTGAGGCTCGGGGTGAGCAGCTCAGGGTGGGCAGCACAATATGTGGGTCTTCACTTCCTTGTCCAGACAATGTCCGAGAGCATCATGTGCTGTAGCATAATTTATGGGATACTCAGATGTAGAGCTCTTTTTTTTTTTTTTTTTTTTTTTTTTTGAAAGGATCAGCTTGCAAAACATGAGATGTTGACGCCAGATGTATTTGGATGTGGTTTGCTTTGTTCTTACACAATAGACAGCTTTAAAGAAAGGGGAATATTACTTGTGCCCATATGTCCCATTGTTTCCATCACGGGTATAATCCTGGCTCCAGAGTCCAGCATTATCATGCTGATTCTGTTTGTAGCGACTCGTACAGTTGAACATTTGTCATCCAGTTTGTTGAATCTTTGATCTTTTTGCTTCTTTTCTGATCAAATCTGGACTTTGCATCCTGTGCTGTAGTAACTTCTGGGTTTTGGGAAGCAGTCCTGAAGGAGCAGATTCCATCACTGTACACCTTGAACTGTTGGGTATAAGCATTTAGTTAGTTCTGCTTATTGCTGGTGTAGTTTTTCATGGTCATGTATTTTACCAGCAGTAATTTCAAAGGGAAATAAGATGCAGATTAAAAACCAAACAAACAAACCAGAAACGGCATTTAAAAATAATACTCTGAAAGAATATTGAGAGAATAAAAGAATTGAGAGATTCTCCTGAGTGACACTGGCTTTTAATTTAAGCTAGGCACCTTTTTCTTCCATGAAGCTAGACAAAACGTACTTTGAAAATCACAGGATGAGGATCATTTAGCTTTTTTAATTATTATTTAGAATTCCCAGGTCTTAATTAATTTACCTAAGGTATAAGTGAGTATCTTTCACTTCAGCCAATCACTGAATCTAAATAAACAGATCCCCTACCACAATTTCCTGCCTGCTTGAACAAGACTTGAAAAACCAAGAGTGATGAAACCATAATTGGATTAAATGTGTTCCTTTACCCATCGGGAATACAGATAACATTTCTGTCTTTCACTAGTTTTGTTTTGACCGTGCTAGTTAAAGATAGGAGGCTGGTGGCTTGGGTTACAATGGGTTGAATAGCAGATGGCAACTATGGAAGTGTAAATTAGCCAGCAGCTGACCTTACTGGGAGAGCTATTGATTGTGTTGATACCCTTCTAGGAGGAGAAGTGCTAGATACTTGGTCAATCAATAAGGGGAGAACAGAATTTACTTGGAATCATTTCATTGAGTTAACCCCATCAAGAGTTCTTACTTCTAGCCAGTTAGACAAAAAAAAAAAACAAACCCACTTTTTTTGTTTTGGTTTGTTTTTTTTTTTACTTCTTTTCCCAAAATAACTTGTTGCTTTGAAACCTGGACTCTTAAATCTTGATAGGCAAAAATTCCAGTAACAAAGATTTTGGGTTTTAACTGTTTTGCTCTTATCCTGGCCTGTTCACATTCAGTCACACAAAGGTGAGGGGAGGAAGGAGAGTGGGCCAGACATTCCCATCAGAAGAACCTGGGGGAATCTTTGTTTCTCTCCAGCAATTTCTCACAGACTTCAGAGCAGTGGTGACAAGTTCTGCAGAAAGTAACATCCGTTTTCCTTGGCCAACGGAGTACTGAATGTGATTCAAGGTTTTTCAGGGAAACAATGGATTTAGCAACACAGGATTAACATATTGGCTCACCAACTTGGGTACCTGCCTTGGATTGTAGCTGCTGTGTGATGCATCGTAGGAATTTCCAGTCCTTCCCGTAAAGATCTTGGCAAAGTTAACGGTGGAAGAAAATAAAGTCTCAGTGCCTTGATAGGCATGACATAGGATGATTGACTACCTTCTCCAGCCAAAAATTTACTCATTTTTTCACTCGGTTTTACTCAATACGCCAATCCCGATTTCAATTCCGTCGTTAGTGTTGGATTTGTTGGCTCTTTTTTTTTATTTCAAAGAATTCTAGAGGGCCAATCGAGGTCAGGCATAACATGAATGAAGTGGGGAGAGCCACAAACCCAAAGCACTGGACTCTTTCCCCAGCCTAATAAATAAATAAATAGACCTGCAGCTGGTGGTACAACAGCGTTAGGATGGTGGTGCTTTATTCCGTGACTGTTCCAGAGCATGGAAGTGTCACGTTGATGCTGGACAAAAGGTAAAATACAGGACTTGAAGCTAAAATACAGACCTTGAGTTCTTATCTGGCTTCCCTTTGAAGACCTTCAAATCCAGCCTCTGTCAGCTAGGTGACCACACTGGGAATTGCTGTTCTGTGGTGCAGGTTAAGCATTGTGTAGAATATCAACATTTACAGGGACACTGAGGTGAGGCTTTTGTTACTGTCCCCATCCCACGTCATGGGTTTGACTGTCCCTTGGCTGGCTTGCAGCCCAGTGGAAGTGGAGAACGGACTCTGAGCTTTGCGTTACATAAAGAAGTGATTTTTAAACATAAACAATTTCTTTGCTTATTGCTGAGAATTTATTTGTGGCCTCATTTCATTGTTTGGAAATCTTTCTGGTTTTACTCTGAGGGGACTGGTTCTGTTGGGGGGGAAACCTTTGCTTTCTGTGGTTCCTCCAGAACTGCTTCTGCAGCTGCCAGGGGCTGTGTGAGTGTCCACGCTCTCCAGCCAGAGATGCTGTTCCTTTCTCAGGATATTCCTCCAGTTTTAGCCCAGAGCAGCTGTGTGTGCTGCCCCTGTTCCCTCCAGCCATCTTACAGCCAGCAGAGCAAGGAGGCTTCACTGGGGTAGGTGAGCAAGGCACTGAGAAATGGGATCGCTACTGCAAGAAAACCTGCTGTGGACTTGGAGGGCAGGTCCCGCTCCCTCCTGCGTGATCAGGAGACCCACGACTGGCACGGCACGTGGAGGTTTCTCCCAGTATTGGAGAACACCCTCTAGAATCATGTGCCTTTTTTACCTCCTGAGTAAAGAAATGAGTTCTAGGTATGTCTCTTGCTCTTAGACCAGACTGGTTTCGTGTCTGGCTTTCGTTCCTGAATTGGTGAGGATGAGTGTACAGGTCTGGCACCATTTTGGAACAGAATCACCCAGGAGATGCATCTCAGATCATAGAGTGACAGACTGGCTTGGGTTGGAAGGGATCTTGCAAGGTCACCTAGTCCAGTCCACTGGAGGGAGCAGGGCCATCTGCAGCCAGAGCAGGGTGCTCAGAGCCCCGGCCAACCTCACCTGCAATGGGGCCAGGGATGGGGCAGCCACCACCTCTCGGGGCAGCCTGGGCCAGGCTCTC
>JAAGNO010009091.1:31880-42775 GCA_033439905.1 Ceryle rudis
GCAGGGTTGTCCAGGGCTGTGCCAGGCTGCCCAGGGCAGGGGGGGAGTCCCCGTGATCCCTGGAGGGGTTTCCAAGCGCCCCGTGGAGCTGTGGTGCTGAGGGCCAGGGGTCAGTGGTGCCCTGGCAGTGCTGGGGTAACGCTTGCACCAATGATCTTCAAAGCCTCTTCCAACCAAAACAATTCCCTGATTCTAAGTAATCATGTTCACTGGGTAAGGTATTTTATAAGGCAAATAAGTACAGCCAATGAGTTATATTTTGGAATCATGAATGTTTTTAAAATTTTATTGGTGGAACAGCTGATCACTCAGTGATTTCATTTGGGTAATTTTGGTCAATTATTTTGTCTAAGTGTCTCATGGGACACAGTGATGTTGTATCAGATCCTTCTATCCTGATTTGCCACTAAATTTTTTGAGAGTTTCAGCAGAGGCGTGTGCAGCAAAGATGTTTCAACGCCTCCTGCCAGTGAAGCTCTGGTGTTTCAAATGCCTCTTTGTCTGGCACATATGGGCAGGACCACATTGCGATAGTGAAAGGTGATGGAAGATGGTGGTGTTTGAACATGGAGGACCCTGCTAGATCTGAGCATTTTGCAGCCCTTCCCGCAGTGTGGTGTTCTTTGAGCTGACTGCAACCATCAGAAAGATGAATGAGAGAAGGATCCTTAGGGGCAAGCTGACAGTGGAGGAGAGGCTCCTGCTCAGCAACTTGGGAGAGAGAAGCTGGGTGTCTGGTCTTGGTTGCGTTGCTATCAGGTCTCAGTCCCTACTGAAAAGGAGATTAATGGAAGCAAAGATGTTCCCTACAAAGCTGGTACTTACGTCCCGCATTACTCTTGTGTCTGGGCCACGGAGAGATCCAACCCACCGTAAGCATTTCACCGAGGTGGGAATTTCACAAGAGCCCCTCAGTTTTACTCTTGAGTATTGTGCCTTAGTAATATTCTCTGAGGTAGCTAAAGAGTCTGCCAGTAGAATTTTCTATCAGTTACAACTGTTCAGTAATTTATCATGGTTAAAAAAAGATGAAACCCAGATGTTGGTTAGATCTGTACTTAGGTCATGGTTAAGAGTGAAATGACTTGATTGCATAAACTGAAGCAAAACGTGGGTCACAACTGGTGGTAGAAAGGAGACTAAAAAAATGTCTTCCTAGATTGTTTTAACCAGTAACACCCCACATGAGGGAGGGTTTGTTCTTTGGGAATGCCATCCCACAAGGGGCGGTGAATAAATGCAGCCCACAAGTTTCACGAGGTCAAACCATTGATTTTTATCAAGGCGTAGTCTTTTTGTTGTTGTTGTTTCCGGGGCTTGGGTTTTTTTGTTTGGTTAGTTGATTTTTTTTGTCAATACAGGCTGCTTTTGTGATCTTTGGGGTGACCTTTGGGCATGATTAGTGGGAAGTGTGCATTTTTCATCAATGGAGAACATAATTATTCCCTGAAAGGGCTGCACAGGGCTGTCCCAGGCTGCCCAGGGCAGGGGTGGAGTCCCCGTGATCCCTGGAGGGGTTTCCAAGCGCCCCGTGGAGCTGTGGTGCTGAGGGCCAGGGGTCAGCGGTGCCCTGGCAGTGCTGGGGGAACAGTTGGACTGGATGATCTTCAAGGTCTCTTCCAACCAGAATGATTCTGTGATGCTGTTAACGAGAACCTACAGACAGAGAACAGGTAGTGTAACAACAGTGGAGTGGAGAAGGACCCATCTGCCTCCTGCATGTGCATACTGAGCCTTTCACCCACGGTCAGTGCCAAGGTGCCTTTCCCTGTGCCTATTACATGCCTATCACTGGTATCTAGAACCTTCTCCCATTAGTCTCTTTCCAGTTAATGGAGCTATTTGTGGATATGCTGTTGTAAAGTCGGAATTTAGCCTGTGAGTTTTAATCCTGCTCTTCTTTGAGTGAAAAAATTCATTGTGACCCCACTGTTGCTTAGTTCAGTCCATGCTTAGTGACAGAATTGATCATCTCTTTAGAAACCTCAAGAGTGAAGAAGGAAGAGCTCGTCTACAATGCCAACGTGGATTCTCTGTAGCATATCCATTGGTGCTTTTGGATTCCTGCTGCAGTTGTTCATACCACAGGAGATGGGTGTCTGCCTCAGCAAAGCAGCTTCTCATTTAGGGGGCTGTGTTTGGGAGGGCCCTGGGTCACAGAAATAAGGAATATGAAGGATTAAGGTATCTCCTGGAGTGGCACAGCCAGATGATTGAGGCTGATTGCCCATTAGGCACCGTGGTCCTGGTGCCCAGAAGGCTCTTTTCTGCTGCCTCAGGTTTCTGAAGCCCACATCCACTACGTTGGTCAGGCACCGACGTAAAGCTGACAGTCGATGCTCCAAACACAGACCTATGCAGTAGGTGCCAATGGTTTGTTACTGTCTTTAGAAGCTCCTTGCTAAACATGGCTTAGGGTTTTCATTCCTAAGGATTAATTATTCAAAAGAGTTGAGGTTCAAGCTATAAATAACATGAATGAGGAGGGTGCCAAGCAGTGGTTCGGAGATTTCCTGCCCAGCCTGTGTGCTCACACGATGCCAGCAGCAAGGTGGCTGAGTTCTCTTTCCCAGCACGCCTTGCTGGGCAGTTTACTCTCAAGGGACCTCCGATTTCATCATCTCCAGACCGTAGGTTTTCACTAGAACCTACTTCCCCAGCACTGATAGATGGCTTCGTTCCTTCTCGCTCTTCTTGTGCCAGCACAAGTGCTTTCTTTACCACCACCTTTAAAAAGAGCCCATTGTGCCTCTCGCCTTCCTGTCTCTGTTTCTTTGTGCCGTTTTCCGTTGCTAGATCTCGTGTCAGAGGGCTCGCTCGGTTCATTTCAGGGAACTGAGGACTCCCTTGGGGTTTAGTTTCTTTTTCTGGGGACATATTGTGACGTGGGACCATATATTTACTTTTTTTCTCTCAAGCTGCTGCCACTGATGGCATGGGAAAGCTGCAGCCTCTCTGCCTCCAAGGCCTCTGGGTTGCCTGGTGCCGCTGCACCCTTGCTCTCTTCTGGTTGTCCACACGGTTCTTCAGTATTATCAGTCTCACCTCTGTATTGAAAGCCAGGAACATACCTGAGATGGGAATCTGGCTGCAGATCAGAGCCTTTGGGGTTTTAACTTTGCCATATCACGTTGCTCTTGGCCTATTTTATCTCCTAAGAGGCAAAAATTGTCATTATCAGCTTCTTGAGAAATATTTCATTCTTTGTAAGTGGAGACTTCCAGGGCTGGTCAAAGCCCAGTTACCTTTTGTGCTCTCGACAGAAGCCAAAATGCTGATTCAGTGGGAATTTTTTTCAGGATAGCTATTAGTTTTCCGAAGCCTGATTATTGCTGTGTTGGGGAAGGTGGGTTCTGGACAACCACACTGTGAAAATAAACACACTGCTGAAGGAAATCAGCTTGTGGTTAATTAGCAGCACAGAGAATGAATACGTATCACTGTTCAGATGTTTGAGTTAGAAGTTCTTTAGATGACTTTACAGGCTTGGGTGCACTTGTGTTTTGTTAAATGCTAAAGAGCCACCAAACCCCATCATTTTAAAAGCTTCTTTTGAAGGCAACTTTCTGCATTAAGCTGATTGAACTGTGGGCTGCTGATGTCATTTCCCTCAGACTTGCTGCAAAACTCTCCTATAAAAGCGTGATGTTAGGAAAACCATGGAAAAATGAGAGAGGCAAAGGCATGTGCCCAAGGAATAATGCCATCGAAGGTGGAGTAACAGCACCACTCTTGCACCACCGACTGGGATTTCACCAAGGAGGTGTTTGAGAAGCTCCCTTCCTCCTTGAAGCCTGTTTGTGCAACGCCGACACTTTTCAGGAAGGGCGTCTTGAGGATTCCTGCCATCCTGACAAGAAGAAAACAACCTGGTTGTAAAACAGCCTTTTAAAACAAAATGTTCCATCGAGAGCGAGTTGGAAGCACCATCGCGTGCTTGCTTTGCACTACCTACTGCCTTCAAGTAAGGCACCACTGATTCGCCTTGGCTGGGAGCTCCTTTGGTGTGTTCTCTTTCCTGGCTTCCCTCGGTGCTTTTATCAGGTGTTGTTCTCAGATAGGACTTGAAGCAATGCTGGGAGCTTAGTGTGAGCACTTTAGATGAGTTAAGACCTGCCAGGAATGCCATTCTTAAGCAGTAGTCCTGGCATTTTTGCTTTGAAAGGGACCTTATGTATAGAACAACTCGGACTCTGTCTGGGTGTGGGGAAAATAATCAAGTGTAAAAAATACATAGTGCTAAATTTGCCCCCACTTCTTGTAAACATTCTGTGTAAAATCGAAGTCAAAGTGGTTTAATGTTGCGACAAAGAACGACAAAATAATCTTTAAGAAGAAATATATAATGAATCCTTCGTTGTAGCAGCTTCCATTCCTCTGTTCCCTCCCCAGAATATCCGGCAGACCATTTTTAGAGTGATAGGATAGAAATAACCTCGTGCATTCCTTGCGATCTGTGGCGCTGAGTTTCGGGCAGAGCACGCTTTGGGATTTCACTGGTGAAGCTGAAGCACAAATCCAGATGGGTTTGAGAAGCTTGGGCCAGGATCTCTTAAATAGGTGCACAACCAAATTAAGTCTGGTGAAGCCTGAGCATAAGTGGCCTGATGGGCATTTGCTGAGCCCCCAGCAACTCCCCCAGAGCTCAACAAGCCTCGTTTTCTCTTACCAGAGACTTTTCGTCATGATTTCCACTACCCAGGCAGAGCTCTGCGCTTACCCAGCGGCAGCGTTTCGTAGCCACTCTTGCATTTACTGGCCCAGATCCTCGACTGTGGAGGAAACATCAGGAAGCTGTAACCCTCCCAGCAGTGCTGCAATCCCCACATGGCGAAGGGAAAAACAGGAGACCTGCTGGCTAAGAAACCCTTTATAGAGCATAGTAGAGTGAAGTGACGTTAACCCTGTATCCCTACTACTAACAGAGCTGGTCCTTCACACAGGCTGGTGTAACTTCATTTATTTTTAGGGGAAAAGCTTTTGAAGTTACCTTTTCCATTCAGTGAAGTTTGGCTTTAAGTTTTTTTTTCAACTTTTCCAAGAAAGAAAATGAAATGTTGACTTTAAGCACCTCGGTTAAACACTCCCAGAAGCTGTGAAAGTGCCTATTTCATAGAGGAAGGTTCTGGGTTTCATGCTGTAGTTGGCATTTATAGGAAAGATAAACCTAGTCTGAAGTAACATTTCTCTAAGCCTTTTTTGGTAGAATTTGATCAGTGGTTTAAGCAGCTTGTGACTGATTCCAGGAACACTTCAAAGCAGGCCCTTCTCATTGGCCATCTACAAAATCACCTTCTGAGACCGAGGTTCTGGAAATACATTTATTCATAGACTATGTCTTGCGTTAGTCCTCAGTTGGCCAACAAAATTATCTGAGGCATGTCTGAGGCAGCTACTAAAAAGCAACTTAAAAGGCGTTACTGTTCTGGTGAAGATGATGCAATACGCTTGTGCTAATATCAAGTCTCAAAGTAAAATGAAATGCATTCAAATGAACTCGTTCTGAAGGGATTTGATGAATATCGAGCTTTAAAGAGAAGTTTGTCTGAGGAGAGGCCCACCCTTCTTAATTTATTGTGCCTGGAAGCTCAGGTAAAAGGCGAGTGCCTTTACCCGCCCCCATTGCTTATCCCGGGATGAAAAGGGAGGTGACACATGATATTCCACGTTGGTTTTCCTCATCTTGCAGGCAGGGTCTACAATTGTCAGATTTTTAGAGCAGGCAGCAAAATGCTAACTCTCCTGGCTTTTATTCAAAGAGGAGTTTAGAACAGAGTGGGGGTGAATATTCTCCTCGAGTAAGCATTTGTAGTCGTTGCCTTCAGGTACTTCAGATGGCTTTGCCTGCTGGGATCAAAATAATAGGTGCTCACAAGAGAAAATACATCGAAGGGCTTTATTTTTATTTTTTTTTAAACATTTCATTATCGAAGAAAACAGCAGCGTTTTAAGATTTCCAAGTCTCTTTCATCCTATCTGAGCAGAGCATTTGCTTCCTCAGTCCATCTCCTTTCCGCAGGGCCCCTGTAAGTATATGCTTAGGTTTAAGCAGCTAAATTAGAGGAGCTGATGCCCAAAGTCTAGCAAACGCTTAAACGTAGCAATCAAGAGGGCATTTCTGGAGTGCCAGCTTGGGCAGGGAGGAACTGTGCTCTGGAGACCACACTCACAGGTTTCTAAACACATCAGCAGGTGAGAACAGCAGAGGGGCGGCCGGGAAGCAGGTGGTTGGGTTGCCGGTGACAAACAGCACACTGTCTTCCAAATTCCTGCCTTCACAGCCCTCTGGAGAAGGTGTCAGGGCTCTGGGAAGACAATTAAGAAGCCATTAACGAGGGAATGCCTTTGCCAAGGCGGCACCTGACAGGGCCACCGGATGCACCTTGGCTTATGAGTCAGGAATGCACCAGCCACAGCCGTGGCCACGTAAGAATTCCTCTGTTGCTGGTCTGCAGCCCTGGCCCTTCTCCAGCCTTTTTCTGGTCTTTGATTATTTCATTTGTTTGGGTTTGGGTCGTTTTTTTTTTTTTTTTAAAAAAAAAAAGAAACATCTGAAGGGCTTGGCTCTTGAAAAACCCCATTCCCTGTTTCCACGTTATTGCTGTTTGTTCAGAAATAAACACCTTAAACCCAGTGCCATTATTCACATCTGAACTGTGTTTATTTGCAGTGCTCAGGTGCTGGTCCTGCCCACGCAGCGTTCCCCGCTTCTCCCGCCCCGTGGCAAAGTTCCAGAGGTTTGGTTGGTTGGTTTGTTTCCTTTCTTGGTTTTTTGTCCGAGCAGATGTGTGCCGTGTGGTACGAGGGCACACACCGCTCAGCCCTCGGTGGCTTCTGGGGTCAAGCCTTTTCTAAATTCTGGTTTTTGTCTTCTCTGCAGTGGGTGTCCAGGAGCCTTACAGTGTCAGTGCCCCTCAGAGCCATCCGCGCTGCTTCTTTATTGCTAAGTAGTAGCTGGCTGAGCAGCCGGAGCTTTTATAGCAGTGAAATTCTTCTGTGTGGGAGTGTGTGGCCCATGTTGAAGTTTCAGAAGCAGAGACAACCTTACCCGCCCTAAAAATAGGAGTAATAATCAAAACCAGATAGGAAAAAAAAAAACCAAATCCTTAAGAGCATCAGGATAATTTATCAAGAGTGATCTGCAGAGGAAAGCAAAAAGGATTTGGTGTTCTTTGCTTTCCCGATACACCAATTTCCCAACAGCCTCCTCTTCCTGATGCCACTCTGTGATATTTTTTCAGGGAAAAAAAAAAAAGTTTTTTAGTTTTATGCATGTCTTTTCCCCTCTTTCCTTCCCCTGCACATAAAAAGAAACAAACTGCTTCCCAGATTTGCCCACTTGGATGTTAGCAGGCATGTTTTGAAAGTAAAACCTGCTGAATCGCTGAAAGAAGAATGTGGTGGTGATGTCTTTAATTTCTTTTCCCCACTTCACACTTCTGGTGTATGATAACTGCTCCTGGGATAACTGCTCCTTCCAGTTTGTCCGTGTCATTTACCTGCTGCATCCTGTTGTAAATGGAAATGGGCTGCTGGGACTTTCTCTTTTATGCTGGTTGTGTATTAGCCTCAATATTTGATTGGGGTTTAGTGGGGATTAGTGGGTACTACCATAAAACAATTAGCATCCGCAAAAGCCAGGGATCTAGAGTGATCTGGCCTGGAATTTACTGGATTCATTGCATGTGCAGATCAATGCAGATCAACCTCCCACCCTTCAGCTGGAGGGCTCTGCTCATTCCCTTCCTGAAAGGGAACTAACCTTTCAGGTTTGGGGATCCTGGGTTTGTTTGCCTTTCTGAATACCCTTTTAGAACTTGTCTTTACATAGCTCCGGGCACATTGGAGGTTCTGAGAAAGGATTAGACCAGTCTGAATGATCATGGGTGTTGTTATACCCCAGGCTTGGTTTATGGCGTTTTGTTTTAGCACTGTTAAGTGTAACTGCACCGAATGCTTGTAAAGTTTGATGGTCATTCTTGTGGTATCAAAACTCAGGACTGTTTCCAGTGTCCTTGCATATTTGTACAAGAAGGATATACCACGTGTTTTATAAAAAAAAAAAAAAAAAAAAAGCCTTGAGACCAGTGGGGATGATTTGGATAAGAATAAAGGAACGAAAAGGAATCTGAACGTTTTGAGAACTTGGGTCTAATTCATCCAAATCTAGTTAAACTACTTCTACTAGAACAAGAAATGTATCTTGCTTTCTTCTGCTGGAGAACCGTGCCCCCAGTGCTTCTCCTATTCTCAGTCTGGTATGGCTTTTACCATTCTCTCATGCTAAACAAAATAGTTTCCCTTTCAAGCCCAAACTCTGCAGATGAGAACAAGGAATGCAGAATACAACATCTTCTCATTCCCCAGGGGCGCTTCTGTTTTTCCTTTGATTTCTGGGCAGAGAACGGAGATAGCGACAGCCCTTCCCTTGCAGAGCAGAGGAGTGTTTTTAGAAGGCTTAAAAAGCACACTGCAGTGATTCAGCACATCTCAAGGCTGGGGTTTTCCTGCTGCGGGCAGGACCTGGTACTCTGACAGGTGCTGGCCTTACCAGAAAAGGGATGGTAGCACCATCTCCTCCTTCCCATGCTGGAGGGACAGGCAGCCCAGCCTTGCTCCCATCAGGATTCACGGTTCTGATCTAGAGCAAGATTATCTGGGACGAGGAGGGCAGCGGCTCTGGGATGAAAGCTGCAAACTACCGTCCTACTTTTTGTATGGGTGGCCTGATTTGTACAATAGTGCCAATCCGCATCGTGGTGTTTACAGAGTAAAGACAGGATGTGCGCCGGCCTGTCTCAATGCATTATCTGCTCGTGTTATATTTTTAGGCTCTTGCTTCCATGACAAAATATTCAGTGACAGTATATTTGCCTACAAGCCTTTGAAGGTCTGTTTGTGCCTCATGTAAGAGCTCCCCTCGGTTGGGATCCAGCCAGCGTTTAAGCGGCAGCGCTCCGTTTTACATGTCATCTCCATAATGTTTCTAGAAACAAACTTTGGGTTGCTTTCAGTAAAGCCACGGGTCCCGCCTCTAGAAAGGTTGAGTTTGTGGCAAGCTGACTGCCAATCGGTTCTTCACACCAGACAAATTGTGGCGAGCGTTAGGAAAGCAATAGGATGTGTGTGCGGTGCTGTTAATTAGAATAAACAGAGCAGCCTGGGGAGTAGCTGCTCTCAGGGGCCTCTCCTCAAGCTTGTCTTACAAGTAAACCTGTGTTCATAGCAGGGGGAAGACCTACCCAGCAATCCTCTGTACAGGAGAGAAGGTTGTTGCAAGCATTGGAGCTGAAATGTGAGAAAGTAGTGCTTGGAGGAGAAGGAGGACGACAGATACTTCTGGTGTGAAGAGCCGAGCCAGAGCTGTGGAACTTTCCACCAGCAGAGAAAGAGCTAATTCCCTGAGCTCAGCATATTCAAAGCCCAAATGCAAAACTCATCTTTTCCTTGAGTATTTTTATTTTATTTTATTTTTTCTTCACAAGCTCACAATGGATAAAAATGAAATCTTAGGAACTGATCCAGTTAAGCTTTTTCTTGCCGGCTGAGAAGAAAGAGGGGCAGAGAGAACAATCAACACTTTGTGTCTCTTCTGCAGTATCTGGTCAGTGCTCAGATACAACAGAGGTAAAGAGGTCACGTAAATGCAGGTCATTTGGAGCTGGATAAAGCTGCCTTACAGGGCTGGTGGACTGAAATTTCAGTGGGGACGGAACCAGGACAAAGCTGTATGGGCACAATGACTTTAGATGACTGAAGAAGACAAATCCTCTCTTTTGGGCTCATCCATAAATCAATTACCATTTGTTCCTTATTAATAATTTAGCTGCCAAGAATGTGCTTATTGCTTTAAAAGGGGGGTGGTAGTGGTGGAATACAGTCTGTCCCTGTACTGAATAGCTGGCAGTCTAAAAGATGCAAGACAGATCTCATAGGAATATCCAGAGAAAGCTGTAACCGTGGGCTATATTAATTACTTTCACATTTTTGCACCATCTCCAGTCTGTAAACCTCTTTGTCTGCTCGCACCATGTTGTTGGTGTATCGCTCACTCGGTTCAACCGGCCTTTCTGAAGAAATGAGACAGTGAAGGATCATCCTTCCACCCTTGCAGGGCTGAAAGGCTTTTCTGTGCCCCAGTGCGAGGTGGGGAGGGAAGGAGGAGAAGCCAAGGGGAAGCAGGTCCAGTCTGGGCAAGGAATTTGAGAGGAGCAGGGAGAAGCTGCAGTTGGGATGAGCTCTCCCATGTGATATAAAGAGGGCTGGAGCGTCTTGAGGACAAGGCTCTAGGCTGTTTGAGCTTAATACTTTATAGAAGATACCGGATAGATTAAGAGAGGAGGAGTGTGATTGATGGGTCAGAATGATAATTTTAGTAGCTGTGTTTTTTGATGGGTTGGAGGAAGGAGATATTTATCTGATGTACTAGATAGGAGGAAGAGATTAGATAGGATGACTTAGGGACAGGCAAGTTATGTTGGTCAGAAGAGGAGAAAGGAGTAGAACTTATTTTGCGGGTCTGGGGTTGGTTTGTTTGGTTTGGGTTTGTTTTGGTTTTTTTTTTCCAGTTTGGTGCAGGAAAATATACCAAGGTGCAAGTGGTGAATCAAACAGAAAACAACCGGGGAGGCTACTGGAATTGGTGTGGAGCAGTGGCTGCAGATGGTGGGTAGATTGCTAGAGTAAGGTTTGACACCAGGTCTGTGCCAGGACGGGGACGAAACGTGGGGTTTGTGCCCACAGTTGCAAGCAGCGTCCTTGCCATGTCCAACACCACACCAGCAGCGTCCTTGCCATGTCCAACACCACACCAGCAGTGTCCTTGCCATGTCCAACACCACACCAAGCAGCGTCCTTGCCATGTCCAACACCACACCAAGCAGCGTCCTTGCCAT
>JAAGNO010009092.1:0-13519 GCA_033439905.1 Ceryle rudis
GTGACAACGGCCAGTTTTCCACAGTGCTCTTCCAACAAGCACATGGCGGGGCACTCCCTTTTGGGGTTCTTTCTTGGGGACTGGTGTCTTCGCGCCGAGACTTCGGCCAAGCTCCGCAGGTCCCCGTCGGACCTGACCTTTTAACACACACACACACACGGACACGCACGCACCTTCCGTGCAGCAGTGCCCCAATAACCCGATAGCAGTGACCACCATGTATGTGGATGGCATAGAGGATGTGTGCTCCGGAATGTGATGTGTGTCCGTCAAAACTAACCCGCTTTTTCTTGTGGGACAGCTCCTTTATCTCTGAGTTTCAGCTAGGTGGATGCATCTTTAAAAAAGCAGACATACATAGGCAAAATCGAACATATTAAGAATTTCTAAATCATAAATTAGGGGAAGTGGTCTGTGTAGACTGATGCGTAATTTTTGTACTGCTGTGTACTTTGAATTGTTGAAGTTGCTATTAATTGTCTAATTAAATGAAATTAGATGGCAGAAAGGTACATTTTACATTTAAGTAAGAGGAACATAAAGTGTAAAATGACCAATGAAAGATGGTATAGCAAAACAGTATAGTGACCAATTTTCAAAAGGCGTTACTTAGATTTGTTTATTTTACACAGCTTTACTTTTTTTACCAGACAGAAGTCTTACATGCCTCAGATATATAAGTATATAATAGTTATAATGACTGTAAAACTACAAGAATACTAACCTATACTAGTTTTAGTATGTGATTTTTGCACGTGACACACAGGGAGTGATGAAAGCCTATTGTCTGCCTCAGAATGTAAGAACATCTAAAAGAAACATCTGATGCCAAACTCCTGCTATGCAGTCAGATTGCCCTTGATAAAATACAATGCATCATAAGAAACAGCAGTTTACAGAAATGTGAAGCAACTGTAAATTGGTTTATACAGAGCAATTGCCATGATATGCTTTAACATATTAAATGTAAACCTTTTATAACTTGCACATGAATTTAAACATGGAGAGAATGAAAACTTGTAGAAATACACGACTACATTTCATATTTAGTTTGAACTTCTGGAGGGTGTATTTACTTTCTTTAGAGAAAGCCTAAGAACTGCATTTCAATGAACATTTTAAGTTTTAATTGGAAGGTAAGTACTTCACAGGAACTGTTTTCTCTTTGCATGGGTGGAGGCTGGTAATTCTATTCATTGCTTATATAAAAGTAGTTGTTATGGAAAGCTTCATGGTTGTCACTTGAGCAATAATTTCCAGATGTTATGCACTGTTCACTGGAATAAGTTGTGTGCAATGGCAACATGTATTTAGAAAATATACGTTAGAGAGAACGATTTGTTATATTGATTATCGCTGAGCATGGATTATACCTGAAAGTTATTTTTGTTTTATCCATGCTACTTTAAAATGCCTTACAGATTAAAATAGGTAAATGTACATCTTGACCCAAAACAGAATGTATACTACAGTGCCATGTTCCATGTCCTCAGCTAACTGTACTTTACACGGTTTCCTTCAACAGATTGGGAAACAGAATGCCATTTGATGGAGCCAGTGAACCTGACCATGCCCATGGGTCTTTAAAGTCCGAATCAGACATTTTGCAGAGCACACTACCAGAAAATGAGAAATTCTATTTTGATCTGTCTAGAATTATTGATAGGTGAGTTTCTTTATTATTGCAAATACAAATCACAATGCACTACTTGAATTATGCCAAAAGATTGGTCACATTCTCAAGATAAGAAATAGGAGGAAGAACTGATTACAGAAAAAACCTACATGGCCTCTGGTTGAATACTGGTAGCAGTAGGAATGTCTGCAGAAATGTTGATTGCATTGCCATTCCAGCATGATGAATTAATTCACTTCCCAGGAAGGGCTGAAAAGTGTATTGTGAAAATCTAGAAGTTGTTTTATGAAATTAGCTTAACTGAATATGTACAATAGATAAGGAAAGCAGTATGTTTACAAAGTGAACGTTATCAAAATTACATGAACCCAGGTTGTATTGTAGAGTTTATTTATTGTCCATTTCAGAAATGCAAGGCATGCTGATGGAATTTTCACCACTGTCTACAGCCATCTTTTGGCTAAACTTGCTGTGAAGAGATATCTGCATTCGCTTATTAGAAAACGAGTTAGGTGAGGTGACACTTACATTAGGTAGAGTTTTTTTCCTAGCTGGCTTCACTGGCAGTTTTTTACCGTTCTGTACCTAAGTTCTCATTTTTGTAATTTAGAAATAATGAAAGAGAAACCGATGTAATTATGGGAGAGCTGAAAACCCTATATAAGAACTTAGTGGTGTTTGTTACTAAATGAATACGTTACTATTTATTCCCGATACAGCTGCAAGGGCTAGAGCAACAGACACTGCACATAGCACTGATAACAAATACTGGCAACATTATAATGATTATTACACCAATTTGCTAATTTTTTTCTCTGGTAGTGCTTTTACTGTCTTGGTGGATCAATGGCAAAAGCAAATACAAAATGATTGATTACTCCGTATTTATATAACAACAAGGAAATGCTCAATGAAATTAAGAAATTACTGGTTTACAGTGAAAACAAAAGGGAATGATTTTTTTTCCTACTGTAGAACATGCTGCCAGATGTTTAGGAGATCTGTATTGTAGAATTTGAAAAAGAATGATCCAAATCTGTACATAAGGATTCTGGATGTAAATTCCAGGCTGGAACATTCATAAACTAATGGTTGCAGGGAAGGATCACTATATACTTCCTTTGTTTTCATATCCCTAAGAGGCAGCTACAGGGCACTCTTAGAACAGAATAGTAGAATACTTTGGTCTGACCTAATATGACAGTTCCTTTGAGTCCCTTACTTCATATGCTCAAAAGCTGAGTGAAAATTAGATCCTGCCTTTATGTCAATGCTGCCTTTGTTCCAGAATATATAGTACCAGTTTCTCATACACTATAAACTAACATAGATCTTTTAAAGCAGAACATACTGAGGCTTCCCAGAATCATACATGAAAAATAAGCCTCCAAGTCTGGATTTCACAAGGTGTGGTTTGTCTCCTGATATCTCCTTAAAAGAAGCATTTGTAGCTATGTATGTGATGGTACACTCTTACTTTCCTCAGAGGCAGACTCCATCTTCACTGAACTGAGCTCTGTATGAACGGTGAGCAGGGCCTTTAAGAGTTTACTGTGACTTAAACCAGACTGCACTTTGGCATTGTACTAAAATATGCTTATGCAAATGACAGGAATCAAAATAAAGGCAGTTAATTGGAAAGAGTAACCTGAGCTATGAGAAGAGATAAGAAGGAGTTGTGAAATCCACACGCAGCCATTTGATCCTGCAGGATTCCTGGGACAGGGACTCTGGAAATCATTGCACATGGATCCTAATTGCATGGGCCATGGAAAAGTTGAACAGGACAAAGAAATCAGTGGAAGTTGTGCTCAAAAATACTGAATGTCAATCCTTAGAATTTGATCCTTGCTATTAAAATACATAGTAATCGATAGAAGCAGTGCCGCCTTTTCAACAGACGAGAAATCCAAAGTCATAATTGGAAATAAAGCTGAAATGAAAATTCAGCTGTATTTAGCTTATCAACATTGTAAAATTTATTTCACTCATATAATGGTATCTTCTTTTAAATTGATATCTCTAATATTTTTTCCTTTGTAATTGCATTGCCAGCTCTCAGGACAGTCCTGTCAAACGCCACTCTGACGCCGTCTTCACTGACAACTACAGCCGCTTTCGAAAGCAAATGGCTGTGAAGAAATACTTAAACTCAGTTTTAACTGGAAAAAGAAGGTACTAAAGACAGCAAATATATATTGTTTCCATACTTCTATGATATTAAGACAGAAAAGATTTATACCCCTGTATCTATACAGAGAGGATAAACAAAAAGCAATGAGCATTAATGACTTTATAAAGTAGTTTATAAGATGTTTTCCAAATACAAACAGTATTTTCTTCCACACTAGAACAGATGTTACAATCAGATTAAAATAAAAGACTAATGAGGAGACAGCATCTGGCAATTTAAAAAAGTTTCTGAGAGGTTCTTAAAATGGTTTTATTTATAAAAAACACTCTTAAGGAAGAATCTACAGAGCTATGGAACATGAACAAAAATTTCTAAAGAAAACGTACTCTTTGTTGAAAATCTGCATTTTAATAAACACATTAAATGAAAATTTAGAAGCTCCAGAAAGAACTATATATCCTAATCAGTATATGTGAGATATGCCAGCATATGTTTTTGTAGAGCTTATATTCTACCTGTGTATTTGCTCATTTAGATAATTGCTTTTAAATAACATGTTTCTTCACCCATTAAACATGCTATTTCATGTAATTTTTGAGACTTTGGTTTAAGCATAACAAAAGTTGCAATAGTTACAGCTAGAAAAAGTCTTTGCTTGCTTGTTTGTCATTTCTTCTAAGAGCAATAAAACTTGTTTCTGATCCATGACAGCCAGGAAGAGTTAAACCCCACTAAACTTCGAGATGAAGCAGAACTTATTGAACCTTCCTTTTCAGAAAACTATGATTCTGTAGATGAGCTGCTGAGCCACCTCCCCCTGGTAAGCTCAGATTTTCTTTCCTCTTGCTGTTACTTCACTTGACCCTTAAAATGAGATTAATCCTACATGAAGTGTAGCCTATCAGAAAAACAGAATAATCTAGGAAAGAGCCATGTTCCATGAAATGCTGCATGTTTCTATAGGGATTGTGTCTGAATAGAATAATAATTCTAATAACAATAATTAAGTTATCCCATGATTGCTATTATTGAAAATTCCTAATTAAATGGCACTGTTAATAATATACCTAACTCGTTTGGGGGTTCCAATTTGTGTGCACTGCAGCATAAAACTAGAATTGACTCATTTTTCATAACAAAGATTATTATTTCTTTGGAAAACAAACTCAAGGATATTTCTTTTAATTAAAAAAAAAAGGAAAAAAAAAAAGCTATAGAAGATGGGAGTTGTCCCTAGAACTAAGAGGATCGGCAACAAGAGCATTAAGAAAGCACTTGACTAAGGTGCGCTGAAGAGGGATCATCTGACGCACAAATATTGCAGTTACTGGGTTTGATTTTGCTACTACTGTTTTTCTAGAATGATTCACAAATATGTGTCTTAGGTTTACTGAAATGTAAACCCTTCTACACCACAGCACTTGCAGGGACATAAAATTGAAAGAGTAAGATAGGAGCGGATCCAGCTTGACATTCTCAAAAGTGTATTATGAAATTGATGATAGGATGGCTTTTGGCATTCGTCTGTGTCTCAACTATAAGTAAGAAAAAAGAAAGAAGGTTACTTTTGAAGATAACTTTTAAAAAAATTATTTTGGTGTGTGTGGGGGGGTGGAGTAGATAAAAGAAAAGCCATTTCCCCAAACTATTGTTTCCTTCCAAGACCGAAAGAAAATGTTCTTTTCTTTTCCACAAATGTGGCAGTTCCTCTAAAGATCCCAAAGATTAGAAAGGACATAAAGTGCTTATGTCTCAAGGAACAAAATAATTTGTGAGTGATAATATTCAGGAAAGAAATATTCATTCCAGACATTGCAAAAATTTCTGCTCCTGGACTTTGCACCTTCTAAAACTTCTGACATTGACTTGTAGTGAGAGACAGTAGTGGTGCAGTGGGTTGTGGGTGTCTTCCTGGAATGATTTTCAGTCCTTTACTTTTTTATGGCCTGTACTAATGATCTAGATCTCTCTACAGGTGAATTGTTTACTCACTATTGACTGTTATTGGTCATTTCATCACAGTGCCCTGTTTCTGATGTGTCTATCAAGCAACCTGTATTCATGTATCCATTCAAGGATACAGTTGTTTTCCATGTGAGCTGTTCTGTGCTGTAGGCCAATGTGCAGTAACATTTTTGCCTAATCCTTCAATCTATTTTTCCTCATCCTACAGCCTTGTCTGCTGTCTGTAACATCCACCAAGCTCCCGTGAATAGCTCCATCTCATTCAATTGCTTTATATCAAATATTACTTATTGTTACTTGCCTGGTTTTATATACCTTATGATGCAACTGCTTATGAAAATTACTATTAATATGTAATTTTCCTTTGCTTTTCAGGACCTCTGAAGGACACCTGGTAAAGTCTATGACAAGAACAAGCTATTTTTGAGTTCCACATAGTATTTCAAAGAGATGACTTTAGTCATCAAACCAGAACAAACATGTTGTGAAGTGAAAGTTGTGATATATTTGTTTCTTATGTAATAAAAATTGATATTTACATTGTAAATATTACTCTAGAGTTCTCTACTGAAAGCTGTACATATGAATGCCAGTTTAACTCATGAAAAGTCTGTGAATCCATATGCTGTAAATCCTTTACTTCAATAAATTCATTTGAAAATGAGTGTGCAGCTGTAAAAGAGCCCATCATTACTAATTAATCAGCTTACTTAGGTGTGGTACAACCTCAGAAAAGCCTAAATGATAATAGGAATACATTTCCAGATAGTTTCATAAACAAGTGTAAAACCACGAAGAAAAGAACATGCAAAATGTGTAAAACTATTACAAAGATCTCTGAGGGCTACTGCCAAGCAAAAGGGAATGCTTTTCTAGCAGCTTATCAAGCAACTAGATAAAATGAAAGAGCATCAAAAATTATTTGACCTCTGACAGTGTATTTATTTCCTGTTCATATTTTTAATATTTCACAATATACAAACTCTATTTAAGACCAAAAATATATCCTTTATTTTCAGTTGTATTTTGGATGCTCTGGGGCTAACTAAGCACATGAAGACTGATATCCCTTAATTCATTTGCTGCTTAAAGTTACCAGTCATGTTACATTTAATTATCTGTAGGTTTGATGATGAAATGATTCCTCATATATAAAATATATCTGAAGACACTTTACTATTTTTTCAGAATAAATGTAATTTACAGAATATGCAGACAATAAATCATTTTATTATCATGGCAAACTATTACTGGTTTGAATTAGTGCTACAGGTACTTTCAACAGTAGAGGTACCAGTAAATGTCTCTACTACAGTAAGATACTATATTTTAACTGAGATATACAATAGTATATTGGAAAGACGAGCAAATCAGCCTCCAGTCCCAATTTCTTTAGGTTTATATCGTTGTAGCTCAGTATGGAATTGGAAATTTGCAGCTGATTCACTGCTGCTGCGAATCACAACCTGGTTGTATTTCATTAAAATTGTAGATTTAAACAATTAGATAATTTTCTAAAGAATTATTTACTGTTGTAAGGGCTGATCCATTGCAGTGAAGAAACTGTGTGGTATTGCAAGCACATGTGAAATGCATGTCCATGCATAATACCAGCAATAACAATCCTATGACTCCCCTCCCACTTCTTAGAAAGAGATGAAATTTTAAGTAGAAAAACTTATCAGACCTACTTACATGTTCAGTTCAGAATTCGAAGTATATTTATATATCATACTTATGCACACATAGACAGTGATAAAACTGATTTACAAGTTTCACTTACAAGTTTACTGGTCTCATTTAGAAGGAAGCTTCAAACATGGTAAAACTGAGATTTATGGAGCCTAGTTCTCATAAATATGTATCCTTCTGTTTTGCATTTTTTCTTGAATGTTGGCAACTGCATGTCAAAAAAAAAAAAAAAACCAACAAAAAAACCCATCTTGCACAGATCAGATGCTATTATTTCTATTTCTTGTCAGAATTTATTTTAGCCTAAGCCAAAGAATTGTTCACAAAAGTTAGATGGAATTTTTGAGTCTTGTCTTGAAAAGTGGTCTTCTAATGGTGGTCCACTCTCAATTCCTATCTTCTTATGAAAATTTGAGTGCAAAAGTGGCTTTGGAAATACTTCAAAGATACTAACAGGCTGATGCTGTAGAACTCAGCTGGAAATTTTCTTCAGTGTAGTTTCAATTTGGTTAGTATTTCTGTGATAAGTAATCAAAAAAAAAAAAGTGTAAAGAAATAACCAGAAGCAAAGCTGCATATGTCCTTCATACACAGAAATTTTTAAGTATACATAGTGTTCATCGCTCAATTTAAAGTAACAAAATAGCAGTGATCAAAATTTTGACTTCACAATTCCACAATGTTTTGGGTTTTTTTCTAAATTTGCCTTTTTAAAATTTTATTTCCAGTTTATGAATAAGTTTCTGATGGAGGAGCTTGTGTTCTGTGTCTAATGTTTAACCTCCTTAGTATTTTGTTCTCCATAGAAAACTGCAGAACCTTAGAACATGTATTCTCTCTCTTAAAATGGAGATGGAGCGGGTTACAGAAAAAAGGGGTGCCTATTATGAAATAATATATACATATAAAATAAAAAAATAATACCTTTATTGTAATAACCAAAATAATATTGTGATAACTTCATCAGAAGGTTAGCAAATAGAGACAATCTAAAAGACATGCTAAATTTCATGTACATTTTAGCAAAACCTGGCACTGAAAGGAGAGAGTCTAACCTCCAGAATAATATACCTGACAATATTTGTGTTTAAGGATGGCTTTTAACTAGTCATAGCAAGTTTTGGCATTCTATAGGAGATACAAGGCCAAATTAATCAATTGACACTAGTTAATTGTGAAGGATATAACATTGTTCACCTCAAGTCCATGGCCAAATTGTTATGGTAAGGTTAAATGATAAAAATTGAAGAAAAAATTGAAGAAAAAACATTTTACTGAATGAGACATTCTCTGTCAATGAGTCTTGACACATCATCAATCTTAAAACCCATCTGCAAAATGTTGTAAGAGTGGAATCAAAGTGTTACATTAATTAGGAGAATTAAAGGGGCATCTCCAAAGACACTGTCAAGAGGACTTCTAGGAGGAAAACAAATATCTGGGAGATTTAGAAGAGTATTACTGAGAGAATGTAACAACTCAGGAGAAAGGAATAGAATTGTAGAGGGTTATTGGAGTATATGTTAAAAGAAGCATCTCACAGTGTTTCTCTAGAATTTCACTTCTAACACAGGAAAGGAATAATTGCGATCATAGAACTTGTTATTTTTTGGTTTATTGATTGGGGTTTGCTTTTTGGACCTACCTCATGGATCTCTTAAAGAAAGGGATAGGATAACCTTTAAGTGAATCTTTATCAGCACTGAAAGGGAATATTTTCTGGTTCTGAGTCCACAGAGAAGAACTATATGCTTGTGTTTATCTTTACAATCATTACCCACTCAAGAGCAACCCTCAGGATTGTGTATAAGATCATGAGAATTACAGAAGTTGACAAAACATTTTAAAATTGCAGCAAATAAAACCCCATGAATAATCAATAAAAGCATAACAGCTCTTCTGATAGTTCAAATGGGTTTGAGGGTCTATGAGTATTTGTTTCACCTGAAAGTCTGAGACAAAATTTCTGTTTAAAAATATGAAAATGGATAACTTGGATCCAAAGCATAGATACAACTTCATGTAGAGGAATATTGAACTCTCCCCAAAGACAGACCTTTTGCAAAGACATGTATGTATATGGGAACAACGTATTTGCACGCTAGGCTTTAGGGAAAGGTAGATGGCAAATGCTGTCCATTGCTTCTTGCGATACTACTTATGCTTTCCACTACCTTTTTTATTGTTCCTTATTTTCTCTCTTCCTCCTTCACTTACCACAAGCTTCCCCAGTATTAGTTAATACTCTCAACTTTGGCTTGCTAAACTAGTGTATACATGTATGTTTCTGAGCGGAACAATACAGCGGTTAAATTTATGGTGCTGCAAATTAATAGCTGCCAGCCTTGGTTATGGAAATGAGTACTGCAGAGAATTTGACACAACCAGATTTGCAGGACCAACCTGTCCTGCTCACAGACAGTCTCTGACTTCCCACTGGAGATTTTCCATTTGGTTTGTGACTGGCACAGAAAGTTGACCTTTCCTTGGATACATCAAACACACTGTGTGGCCTCCCAGGGCTCACTCTGGCTTGGGCAACTACAATATTTTCTACTTTTCTTTTTGGTTTGGAACAGTCTTAGGTAAACCACTTGCCAGCTTGACAATCCAGTTTAGGATTGAAGGTAGGAAATTAGTCACCGTTCTTATACATCAACCTTTAAAAAAGTCTGAAGAATAATTTGATGCATCCTCTGCTTCTGAAGTAAACAAACTGGAAAAGTTTTAGTTCAGTTTTATATGCAGTTAAGTACGGGACACTTAGTAGGGAGGGGAAAAAACAGTTTTCCCTTGTGAGGATAAGAATTTTTAATAATTTAATTGATCAACATTTGTAAATAAAAATATGACTGATTATTCAAAGATTAAGATGAAAGCAACATAAATCATAATGGTACAGTGAAAAAGATAATTCTTTTATCTAAATATCAGCATTGTAATAGTGAAACAGTATTTTCAATACAGCATGTTTTGGGGAGAGAATGGGGTTTTTTTTCAATAACAACGAGAAAAAAAGGAGAGAAAAAAATCTTGTCCTTCCCCATTGAGTGAATTATTTAATACTCGGTAGGGTTTTGCATAGAATAATATGCCTAAGAGTGTACATGAGGTTGGCGCATAAGATCTATTTTCTGGATCTTTTCTGGAACAGGCCTGGACATTTAGAAGTACTATTTCATATTTCAATGATACCACAGCATTTAAGTTCCTAAGTTATTTCCAAACATGGGTTGTAAATTCTTTTAGTATGTTGATGATATTACTTAATAGTTGTGACTTCAGAATTTGCTGTTATGCAACACACATCCTCTTTTTGGCAATGGAGGGGTAAGCATTAGAGAAGCTAAAAACAGTCACCATGTCCTCTTAAGTGAAATGGATCACTGAAGACCTTTCTACTGAGCAAATGTACACAGAGCAGCAATTTTTGCCAATAGCATATGAAATAGCCAGGCTATTGACTGGATAGGACAAAGACTGAATAATCTCTAGTTTTGCTTGTGAAATTGTCTATTGCCACTTGGCTAAATGGTAGGAGGTGCCATGTTCTTGTTCATCAGCTTTTCAACAGAGAAGAAATCATTTATATGGACCCTGGATGGCTCCTAGTTTTTTGATTATTTTATATACTGTTGAACTGCTTTTTACTGGAAGCGGTCACAAGTATGTTTGACACATGCCTTATCACCATTTGTTGCTATTCTAATGCAGCTTTTCATCTTTGTCTTTCATCCAATCCTTCTTCCCATAATCACAGCCAGAACATCTGCACACTGCTTTAAGCAAGCAATTTCGCCTCTTTTTAGGGAGTATAGAAAGCAAACTGCTGTATTCCAGAAAAACTCTTCATGACAAAGCTAGGGATATATAATTTATGCATAAAGAATGAACCATGGTTAAAAGGTAAGATGAGTTTGACAAATTCTAGATTTGGTGCCATTGGTTTCAGTCCTGTCTGGTGATTACTTCCAGAGCTCTACACTGTGCTCAGCATTACAAAGCTGGTGCCAGAGCTCCAAAAGTTAAACCTGTAGTGAAAAAGAAGAAACTGGTAAATGTTGAGATAGAGTAGGTGAAGACTGTGTTTTCAAAAAAATACCCGGTGTTAAATCTAGTTTATGTATAGGTTTTTGTTCCTTGTAGATTTAAGACTCATGATTTGAGAAGAAAGAAGACACAACATCTTTCTTGCTGTCAGAGGACCTCACATAATGCAAATCCATTCATTAACTTAAAAAAGTTCATCAGGCACTCATCTGGGTTGTTTGTCCCCTAGTTGTGCTGCTACACAGCAGCTTCTGAATCTGGTGGTTGTACTTGCTGGGAACCTTCTTTTAATTGGCAGCCTGAATGTTTGACAGGCACCTTGCCAGCCATTTGTTACCATCCTAATGTCCTCACTGTAAGAGTACCAGTACTCTTCTCAGGGAACTGTATTCCTAGATGAATTTACAGACTGCATTTCCCTCCCAGCTTTGCTTTGTGAGGCTGAAGAAACAAAATCTTTCTTGTCTCAACTTGTAAATGACTCTCCACTTCTGAGACTGTGCTGGAGCTCCATGTCCAGTGGGGTCATGCTCCAGAGTGAGTTTAACACTCCTAAATTACAGTTTACCAAATGCAGCTTCACCTTCAAAATTACTAAATGACTCTGAATGTCTCTTCTTTATTGCAGCCATTTTGAGGGTGTCTCTTTTGAGGGCCTTGAAAGAGCTGATTTTTAGTCTGGACAATGTTTTTATTGCTTCTCAAACATTTCTGAGTTTCCAAAAGCTGATGAAGCAGAATCACCAAGCACTGAAATATGATACTTTTTGGGGGAACTAGAGGAGGAGACAGCCAATCCAGTCTAAAATGCTTGTAAAGGAAAACTGGATTCTTAATCAGGCAGATAACCAGGTTATTGGATAGTTTCACCTAGATCTCTGAATGCATCATTTTACATGGCTGTAGCCTTTATTTTTAAATCAAATTTCCTTAATTCTGTGGCTGATGGAGATAATGAATGCACCCCTCACACTGCCCTTCTGTCATCTGTGATACTGGACAGCTGAGTGACAGCAGCAACACCCCTGGCCCTTTTCAGGCTTTTGCCAGCCTAAATAGGAGGAAATGGAGGTCAGTTCACAGCAAAGCCCTAGGAGGTTATTGAGTAGATTAGGATAAAAAAGGCCATATGTCCTTTGACTTGTTCTGTGAGTGATGAGTGGTATAGGTTACACACTGGCCAGCCACCAGCATTAATTCTTCAAAAAGAAGAAGGAAGAGAGCCATACAAGCACTCATTTGTATATTTATCTCATGTATATTAAAATGTTATGCTAAAGTGTAGTGCCAGTGATGATGAGGGGCTGAGGGTCTCCTTTCATCCATAGCTAAGGGATTACAACAGGGATTACCTTCCAGATCATTAGTCTACTGCTGTGCAGGAATAAAGAAATCCAGCTGAGTGGACTACATGGGTCATCACTCTTTGATTTATGATTCATTCTCTGTTCAGTACAGGTGAGAATACAAGTGCTTAATGTACCCTACTTTCATACAGAAGGGGCTTGATTCTGTAAAGATCAAAATTAATTGGGCATTGCATGTTCTGTAACTTTCAGGGTCCATTTAAATGTATTTTGCTAAAGAATGGCTAATTCAAAATTTAATTTGCCTGGCCTTAGCCCAGTTGAATAGCTTTTGCACATTTACAGTGATGGAACAAACAGAACTTCACCTGGTAAAGTCAGAATGACATTTCAATAGGACTTCTTCTTGGCTATTCTTTATCAATATGTTTGCAGGATCCAATTAATAAATAAGTGCATGACCAGTAGATGACTTATCTCTGTAATAAGAAGTAATCCATATAATTTTCTATTTTATATTTCTAATTACATTACCACTTAACATTCCCTGAGAGAAATCTATCAGAAATTCTGCTTTAGAGACATACCATGTTTTTTACTAATTTTATGTTTGCTGAATGATGAACTTCAGTGTAAAAAGCCCATGCTACTTGATTACAATGCATACAGATTATTAATTTATTTTCTCTTAAAAATTTAATAAAACAACGACGAAGAAACTCCCATGCCCCAGCT
>JAAGNO010009092.1:13619-28694 GCA_033439905.1 Ceryle rudis
TCTCTTAAAAATTTAATAAAACAATGAAGAAGAAACTCTCATGCCCCAGCTTTACTCTGTAGCTGAAATGATAGACCACAGTGGAAAAGACTGTGGTAAAATTTAGTAAATAGTAAAATAGTAAAATTTAAAGTGCTTTTTAGGAATCTAGGATGTTTGATTACACTTTGTAAGAGCTGTGCATTGATGAAGGAGTTCTGGAAGTCTCAGGAACTACAGTCTTCCAAATTCAGCCCACGACATGCATACAGTTTAAAGAGCTTTCTTTTTAGCTAGGTCTTCAGTGGTTGAGGACTTCTTTATACTGTGGATTTCCCTGCAAATTCACTGTTATTTTAGGCTTCTTTCTATTACTGGACATAAACAAAGGTATTTTAAAAAGAATCTCATTGTAACTGCATAAATCACAGTACAAGTGTGACACCACAAAAGAGAGAAAACTTTGTGGAGTATTATTCCTTGTGGGATAATCTGCTGCTGAAAAAAATAAGAGCAATCCAAGTCTTAGCTATTTTTAAAACAGATTTGATACTTAATTTAAGAATAGTTAATAATTTAGATATTTTTCCCAGTTTCTACCTTATCATCTTCAGAAACAGAGACTGGGCCTGGTCTAATTTCCTGAGATTTTCAGCTCAAATGCTGAAAAAATCTTCTGGTTTTTAATGTGTAGATGCACTGGACACACACTACAAACATCTTGAAGTAATTACCCAGATGTGACGTAATAGGAAAACTTAAGTCATTATTTTATCTTTGCTTGCTGAGTTGTTTCTTCTATTACAGTTTTTCAGAAATGTATTGATTAAAGAATTTCATTCAGACAATATTTTAAAGTAAATTTTACAAATACTAAGTTGCCAAGGTCTGCTTGTCTAGCTATCATTCTGGCATTCTGCAGCTACAAGCTTAAATTGGAACATAGTGCACGTATTTTGCAAAAGGAAATAAAATCAAATAAAAGTAAATAGAAAAAAAGCTTATGCTCTATTTATACTTGGTAGTGGTAGAAAGTTTTAAGCTGAACCATTCATACACACATAGACAAATTTATTTAGGCTTCTTAAAGCTGGTTGCACTGTAGCCCAGGTAAACGAATATTTTCAATCTTGTTTTCCTTTTGCTAGTATTGAATGCCAGCAAGAGAACTCCAAAAGAATGGATTTTGAAGAGTGTCTCAAATATCTTCATTTGTTTAGGAGACAATTTAATTAATGAACCGTTCTATTCATATCCAGTCTAGAAAAGATTTGGAGAATGTGTTGCAAGCAGGTATTTTCCAGATACAACATTATCTTTCTACTTTGATGAAGGACCCAGCACATCTATTACTTCTCTGAATTATAGTGACTTACAGGAGTAAACACTGAATTCACAGCCTGTCAAAGGCATGTGGTACTTCTCTGATGATGAACTGTGACCCCTTCTTCAGTCATACAGGTAATGTACCCAGGTATTGGATGGAGTACAGTGTTTTTGTCATAAATAATTGTGTGGAGGTACATATAATTATTATGAAGATTATTATATCATGTGTTTCCTGACTTTTCATATTCCTGGTTAAGTTTCTTTTAGTTACAGAAAACGTAAAAAGATTTCCTTAATCCTATAGATATAAGTAATGTGCCTATAAAGGTACCACACAATCAAAAGCACCACTTGTGTATTTGTTCATAGTTTTATATTAAGCACACAATGTATATATATTAAAAAAAAAAAAAAAAGAGTAGATTGGTGAATTAGCTTCTTATTTGTATTTATATTTCTTTCAAACACAAATTTGAAAGAAAAGAACACCTTAAAGTTAATATAATTTCCTTCCATATTTTCCATAATTTTCTTCCATAATTTCCTTCCTTTCCTTTTTATACCATCAGGGATAAACACATAGAAAAAGAAAAGCTATTTGAAAAAAAAGGATAATGTTTATGGAAGACAAGTTTGTGAATTAGCAAAGAATAAATTTAGGTAAGAAATTAGATTAAATTTCATGCTACAAAAGCTGGATTTCTGGAAGCATGTTACAAGTTGAATTGTAAGCTGGTACTTCATATATTCAGCACATTTATGAATTTGGTAATTTGATGTGGTTTTCATATGGTAGCAAGGAGTAAGTGTTGGACACCCAAGGGATCTTAGTGCTATATTCCAATTCAACACTATCAGCAAATAGCAAAGCTTTTAATTATGGATGTCTGTTATTTGGAAATCTCTGAGTTTTATTTTGGCTGTTTTATTGTGTAGATTTAGATGGTTGAAAGTATTGACGTTGCCTCAATTTTACATTTCTAAAAAAACATTACATGCAGACAGGTAGAGAATAATCAATGTTTTGGGTCACAAAGTACTTCTGTAGAAAGTGAAATTTCATACAAATAAAAATATCACTCAAAACTAAGGAAGCCTACATTTTTAGGTAAAAAAATGGAACATGTATTACTTTTTTCAGTGTTGTATGATAAATCAAATACCATTGGGAAAAAGTGTTTTGCTGCATGTCTGTTTACTCACTCAATATACATAACACACATATATATTCCTACATGTACTTGCATACACAGCTGTTCTTCTAATTCTTGACAGATCTTGGACTTTCCCGTCAAAATGACAATAAGATAAAAGCCCTGCAGCATAATGAATAAACAGGGTTAATCTAAACTTTCCTGATACATTCAGGTTCACTATAACGTTGGAGTTCACCTTTCACGAGTCTTAGAAAATGCCTTATAAAGAACTGCATTTTTTTCCCATTTTTTTTTTTTTTATCTTTGGGTTCCACAAGGAGGAATGTGACAGCTGAGGTACAGATTCTCTGTGGACTTCATGAGTCCTTGTAAGTTCATAGCTGTTGATAAGCAAAGACTATATGAATGGGTCTATAGATCTACAAAAACTGAAGACATATCCTGATCAAATATGGTATTATTGTTCTTGTGAACCCAAAAAATAAGCAGTTAGGAAATGGAGATATATATGAAGGTGGAATAGGCCACTGATTTTCTGGGTAAACCAAAAAAAGGCCCTTTTAACGAGAAAAACTGAACTGAATCCTGTTAAAGACAATGAAAAATACTGTGTATCAGGATTAAAATGTGTCATTTTGATATGTTGAGAATCTTATATAGGGTGCTATTCATGAATCATTTGCTAAATAATTATATTGAATTAGTAAATTAAAGAAAACAGATATCAGTTTTAGCCACACATTCTACTTCTGATTATATTCCCATTTGCATATCACAACTGCATTGCAATCACATCATATATAAATAATACATTGCACCAAGTAATGCCTACAAACTTGAAGTTTATGTTATATGACATGGTTCAAGAAAAATAATATCTAAATATTATTTAGGGAAAGCAGTCAGGGTGTTATATTAATTGAAGTCTGTTTGATAGAGCTCTCAGAGTTTTAATACATTTAATAGGAAAGAAAAGAATTATCAGGTGAGTCAGGCATCTCAAATTATTTCTCATTTACAATAGCTTAGGATTTAGGACATATTAATTAGTTTAGAATGAAAATTCCTGCCTAAGAGCTAGTTGTTACACACAGCCCCTGGCTGTGCTGAAGTTCACAATAAGCCCCTACCACAAGATGAGAATTTATTCTGTATCTAAAATGGCCTCTTGACCTAAAGAAAGATCCCAACCACGTGTTTCTGGGATGATTCACATGCATAATTCAGAAGGCATTAGTTGTACTGGTTTCCATACTCCTCAAGGGATAGGAAAGAAATAGAGAAATTAAGAGAAGAAATGTAATTAATGAGCAATGAGGATTGATAAAATGGTAGGTCTGATTGCAGCAAGCATGTGGGAAATCTATTAAGATCATAATTAACTTGTTATTTCACCTGATCTGGAAGAGTTCAACTTATTATAATGGCATTCCTGGACAAGACATGATTTTACAGATGGCTTTATTACTTTAAATGTCAGGTTAAGCCCCAAAACTAAATAAAAAAAATCCAAATGCCCTTTCCTCAGGTGTTTTCTCCAATTCAATCCTACTGAATCTGAATCTTTTCAGAGCTCTCCAATATGAGCTAGCATAAAAATGCCACTCAACCACGCATGCAGATGCCTCCTCTCGGCTTGGCAGGGATCTTCTTAGCAGGCGGGCCGAGGATAAATATCACCATGGCATTCCCTTAGGAACATTGCATTAGCGTGCATTTCAAGACTTTAATGGAGACTGACTCAAATCACAAGGGCTGCTTGCCTCCTTTGAGATCATAAAGAACAAGAGTTGTACTCTTTCAAGGTACAGAATAAATTACTACAACTCAGTTTGCACATATAACATCATCTACTCCATGATAATTCTTTTCAGAACCAGCTTTTACTGGATAATCTCATGTACTAAAATTCCAGAGCAATAAGTTTTTTCTGAAAGTTTATCTGGAATGTGGAAAATTAAAAAAAAAATGTTAAAAGTATGAGCAGCATGTGATAGATTCAGCTTTTTGCATTTTACAACCCGCTCTATATTTCTTACATTTAAGGTTATGTTCAGAGAAAAGTAGAAGGTTGACTTTCATTTTCTGAAGCCTCTATTTAAACCTTTAGCTCCATCTGAGACCTTCCCATTAGAAGACCAATCAACTTCACATCTTGCGAAGACAGATTAAGGAACACATTTCAGTACTAACAAAAATATATCTACTTTTTCAACAACATAGAGCATAAAATGTGAAGGAAACTATAATACTCTCAATGAAAATCTCCGCTCTAAAGGTTAAAATATGATGAAACTGAATTGCATTGATGATATTTGCCTTTGATAATTGAATGCATCAACCATTCTTGGCAGCTATAGTCATTTATTCAGATTTCACTGGTATTTTGTATGTAATACAAATGTGTTCTTACTTGCACCAGCATACTGGAATAGGAAAGACAGAAAAAATTTAATCAAGCAGGTAACAGAAAAAATTCCCTCCAAGCCTTCCACTTGACATCTGTCTCAGCATTGGAAAGGAAATAAACATGTATTATACACATTTGGCTAAATAAAGCCACAACTACAGCTGTTATAAAAAGGCTGTGGAAACTGTGTCTTTGAGAATTGTCAGAGCTCTGTGGCCAGAATCCAGGAATTTTGTATTCTCACAAAATGCACTTATATGATCCCAAAAGTTTGTTAGCTATTTCTGGTTCATACTTTAAGAAAAGTTTGAATCTGAATGCTTTTCCATTTAAAGTGTAGCAGTTGACCTATCAAAAGATACAATTTCTCCATATAAACCTGTCTTCTTTTACTTCCTCAGTCTGTTTTGGTTGCAACAGCTCTGCCACCAAGATTCTACGGATGAGTTAATCAGCATGGCATGTTGTCAAGATTTAAAATTAAATATTTTGTAAGATGCCTGCAGGCCAAACCTGAGATATTTACTTAGTTGAACTTCTGTTAAGTAGGACCAGGAACTTAACAAAATACAGAGCTTAACGTTCTTTAATCTGGATAGTTACGGAAACTCTACAGATGAATGTTTCCTTTTCAGGTATCACACAGCTGTAGTTCAAAAGGTATTTTATAATAGTAACTTCATCTGTTCATATTCCTAGAAGGAGTATGATGGTTCATGAATACTGTTCTACTACCTGAATACATTTTTAGCATGGCAGCTGCTAAAAATGCAGGTTGTAGATGCACAGTGTTAATTGGTAAGTACTTGTAAAGAACAGAGGGGAAAAAAAGATTCCATGAGCTGCCTAATAAAACTGCATTTGCTTCTTGATGTGAGGGGGATTAAGTAAGCAACTGCAGTAATGAAGGTGTCAGATGATAAGAGAAATCATGACTTTTACTGTTTACAGTCTATCAAAACCAACTGTTTCCAACTGATTAGTTTTCTTTCCAACTGTTGTCTTGCCACAGGAGACTTCCTAGCACTCATTCTTTTTCTTCTCCTTGTCTCAGTACATTATTGAAATCAAAACTTTGGTACTTCAGTTTTATGCTAGTTTAACACCAATGATTTCACAGGAGTTATACCTGAAGCTGCAGCTGTGCAAAAGTGAGCGAAGCACAGCATAGGCAAACTTTGAATTTATACTGTATGCATTTTAATGGTCAGAAGCAATGGGTGAAACTCTCGGCATGGCTTCCACAGCTTCAGGATTTTTGATTTAATCCCTCCCTTATAAAGCTTGAAATATTTTTTTATTAGTCTTACTTTAATAATTACAGATATCAAGTGGCGGATGGAAGATTTCATGTCCTTTTCCTGTAGTCTTATACTGTTGGGTTTTTTTGTTTTTCTTTCCCAGAACACAGCAACAAATTACAGTGAAAACAGTCCAATTTTAAAGGACACAACATTAATATAAACACTTGAAATAATGAGCATGAACGTCTTTCTGGTGTCACAAATGAAAAACGGAGTTGCAGACATACAATTGGATTCAGCTTTTTAATGCGTAGTTATCGGGGGAAGGAATCATGACACTTTCTACCTCTCCAAGTCTGTCCCATATTTTTGAATAAGTAAATTTAAAGTGTTGTAAAAAATACCATTACATTATTAATAACTAATTGCTTTTACACATTCAGCATGCTACTCATGTTTACACTGTAAGAGGGAGGTATATTAAAAAGTTAAAGAACAAATAGGAGTGGCATTATTGATAACTGAATTCTGATATTTTGTTTGATAAGGGAACTCTGTGTAAGTTTCAGTTGGGAAAATGGAATGTATTTTAATTCATTGAAATATATTTCTTCTCTCTCAGGTTCGTTAGAACTGAGATAAAGTTAGGTGTATAAAATCCTCCTGGAATTTAGATTATATATATATTTTTTGTGTATATGGAGGGTGGAGTTTTTGTGTGTTTAATATAAAGGTGTTTATTATCTTAGTGTAAAAATATCCTTCCATTCATAGAATCATAAAATCATTAAATTGTAGAATGGTTTGGGTTGGAAGGGATCTTTAAAGATCATCTAGTTCAATTGCGCCTGCCTATTTATGCTTAGAGTAAAAGGTTTCATAAGGTTATTCTTCTGCTTATTTATAAAATGGAGAATGGCTTGAATATCGTTGGTGTTTATACCACAGCGAAACCCTGAAGAGATGTTACTGTATCATCCTACATAAATTGTAAGATATGCAAAACCATTTTGCTCTGAGTCTCGGTCAGATGTAACAAAACCCAAAAATAGTCTGTTGTAATCCTATTTCACGTCATTAGACCTGCATTTTGTACCTGTACATCCTCTAGTATCTTCTCTGTCATGAGCTGGGCTTACACAGAAAACCTAGAAGAACTATTTGCATGGAGATAAGATTTCCCTCTAAGTGTTACCTGGTAATCATTAACAGTATGGAAGTGAATTTATTTAACTTTACACAATAGGTATTGTTAATTCCAGTTGCCAGAAAACAATGTAAGAAGCTATCACCTCAAAGCATGAGAGATTTTTCTTGAAAGAAATCTGTTTATCAGAATGTTGGCTGAGTACATCATATATATAGGCATACGAAAAAGGAAGTTAATTACGATGTATAATGTATCTTAATCACAAACCAGTGAGTCTTATTTCATGGAAGATAAAACTGCAATTTGATGCCTTCAAAAGAGAAGAAATCTCAATCAAACACTATTGTTTCTGGTGACTGGTGACACTTAGCACAAAAGATTAGTGAGCTTGATGTAAACTGGTTCTTTGACTGATCACATGTTGCAAGGAGATGTTCTCATTGCCAGGGCAGGGACAGTGGCACGGATCTATTATGGACCCTGCCGGGACTGAGTGTCTATAAGCATTACTAATGTCCTATCCTCAGCAGTATAGGGTCTCAACAACCTGTAAACCTGGTGAGTGTGTCTGGAAGTGTGTGCTTTTTTATTTTCTACACATACTCACATATGCTTTTGAAAAACAGGGAAGTGTGGTACCTCAACAAAATCACAACAAAAAGGCAATCTGCATTAGCCATACAATAAATCCATGTTTCCCAGGTCCTTCTCTAACACCTTCATTATACATTCACCTCACCATTAACTCTATAACCTGAAAACATGGCAGATCATAATAGTAATAATAATCATTGAATTGACTTTATCACAGTTATATTAGCTGATAACAATGATAAATAAAAGTACTGCTAGATTCTCAAAAAAAAAAAAGTTCTTTTTAAAAGACTGACATCTGTTTCAGGAAAGGCCAAAGTATACTCATAAGTCATCTGGAGATCCTGAACAATGACAGCCTGAGTCCTGATTTATCATGGGAAAGAAGCTGTAGTGAGGTTGCTGCAGGGCAGCTGGGTCCTTCACTGGGGGAGGATAGAGAAGGGCAGCAGATGCAGAGGTTCACCTGAACACTATGGGGCCATGGATAATACTGTTGTCCCCACAAGTGTGTTGGAGGTATTTTCTTTTCAGCTCTCTGAGGTCAGTGTTATAAGCCAGATGACTCGCAAGTGGCTTGTAATGTCAGGATAGTTGATCATCCTGCTCCATTATCCCAGTAGAACCCTCCTTTTCCTCCTTTCCACCAACGGTGGTGTGCCATTTTATTGTGGCACATAAAATGCCAATTGGATTTTTTTTCTGCCAGAGGTTTAACATTTACTTTGAGTGCTGTATGCTGAATGACTGACAATATTAATTAAAAACAAACAAGGAAATTATCAATAGACAAAGTCTGATGCAAGATGATGGTCTTGCTGAAAACAAGCTAAAATAAATGGTGTCTTACATTTTCAATTGTAACAGGGAAAAACAAGTAAGGGACTAGATATAGTGAGAGAAGAATATTATAAGTTTAAAATGATCAACAGTAAGAATAATTATATACATATATAATGTAGAATAATTATATATTGCATATTTATACATAGATATACATATAAATATATACATACATTTATGCAATTCGGGAAAGAAAAGTGAAATGAATAAATATTATATAAAAACTTATGTAAGCATTCAAAAGACTAATCATAAGGCAATTAACACTTGATGAAACAGGCAAGTACTGCTGGCAAATGCTGAGGTCACTGTATTAACTCACCGGTTTTTAAATTTAGGCCTAAGTCCCAAAAACTTACTGATATCTGATCCAGAAAGTATGTGTAAGGTGGTAGTCATTAGGGAAAAAAAAAAAAAAAAGACATTTTCACTCTTGCCTGACCCTGAAGAAACTGAAAACCATCTAAAATAATAATTCAAATTTTTACATTTTCTCATATGTCTTTAAGTTCTGCTGCTGGAATAGTCCAGAAGCCCCTCAAGTCACAACAGATGTGATGCTTATGCCTCACCAATACCCACAGAACAGATGTGCCACTGCATATTGCATCCTGATCTGTTGAACCAGGGCTATTCTCTGAACTCACCTACACGTCAGCATCCCCGTTTTCTTCCTACATCCCCAAGAAGTGGTGGAATTCCCTCTTTGCCAAGGGGGAGCACTTAAGCGTCCTCAGCTACTTCCAGAGTAGATTCAAGCTCAGCTTTATAGTAAATCATGCTAACCATAGGGTTGTATGTGTTCAGGCAACGGCCAAGGAAAAGGAGCATTCTTGAGCCCTGCTGTTGAAAACATATTGTTATAAACAGGCTTCATGACGCCAGAAAACCAGCAAAAATTAATGAGGATGGGAGCAATATGGATTCTGGCTACTGCTATGAAGACTTGATGTTTATTTCATGTGTTTTGAATTAAAATACAGACTCATTCAGTTTTGTAAGAAAAGGAATTGTACAGACATCTATATTCTGGAATATAAGAAAAATAAAGAAAATAAATCCTGATAGTGTTCAGAGAAGTATTCTAGCCCTTGAGATATTCCCTTTAATTGGAATGGCCTGGATAAGGAAATGCCTTGGTCAGCACATGCAGATTTTGCAGATGTTCTTGAGAGTCCTGCTGTGTACAGGGGAGCACTGGCACTCACTGACAGCAATTTTTGGGCAGCCATTTCCACATAAAGGTGCTGGAAGCCTTGTGTTTATAAACCAAAGAGCAATAGTGGAAGCAGAAGTCTTTCAATACCCATCCAGCAGCATGCATCCCACAGGAAATCTTTATTTAAAGCATATTAGTTTTCTTTCCATGACCACTCATAATTCTAGCACTTCTGCTGAAAGACTATTAAGAGTCAGGATTCAGCACTTGATTGGATAGCCATTGGATGACAATGATTTTTGGCCAGTCTGGATGTGAGTCAGTCTCAAACTGTGAATCCAAGGGAAACTACACAATTAGTTGTGTTTTAAATCTGGAAGTAGTGAAAACTATACTGAACAGCCTTGCTGAGAAAGTAGTAAGAAGGCCTTAATTGACATGAGGTTTTGTGAGAAGCATGAAATTCACTTTTCATAAAATTTGCCTGTGTGGGTGTTGGACTTTTTTTTGGTCACCATCTCAGTGATGAATAATATGTTACTTATTAAAACAAGATCTCTGACGACTATTGAGATCTCTGAAAGGAACAGATGCTTTTTATCAGAACTGGTTTAGACATGATACGTAAAAATAGAGTGGAAAAAAAAATCTTCAGTCAAAAACTTTTTCCCTAGTCAGGTGGAGGTATAAAACCATATTATCTGACATGTAAACTTCTAACAGAAGACATAAAATTCTATAAAGTATTAATCTCATTATTATTAACCTTTTGGATAGTCATTGATATTACAGTGCATAGGTAAGGAGCTCAGAACACTTCAAAGATATTAATTAAAGCTCATCCACAACACTCTTGGGAAGTGGAGCTGGAATCATTAAAATTATCTGTCAGAGGAGGAGAAACTAAGCAGTACAGAATACAAGTGATATATCTAACAGCCCACAAAGCCAGAAAATAAATCCAATATCCCCAGCTGTCAATTCATTGTTGCAGTTGCTGAGAATCATCCTTTTATATTTAAAACACATGAAAAGATCAAAAATGTACACTGAAAAATCCAGCCCCCTTACTGATCCAACTAGAGCTACAAGCAAACAGGTCCTGCAGAACAATACATGGTGTCAACACAACAGAGAGGCATCTCGTGACCCAGCTTCACTCCTCTAGCTGGTATAAAAGATAAAAATAAGCTGCAAAATGCTGATTCCTCAAAGTCAATGGCTGCAGCATCACTTGAAATGCAAGGCACCATCCACTTACTGAAATACTGAATTTAGCAACTAATCCATAAGAAGAGTACACAGTGCTTGTACACTTAGTGTATGTTAAAAGAACATGGACTGCTTCCCGTGTCTAAAGATGACTTGCAACTGTTACAGAAAACACTTGACATTGATAAAATCTGAGCAGAATGTATTGTACAATCATCTAATCAAAGCTCAGTGGATTAAGATATGAAGTGTACATGATAGTCACAATGAAAAATTAAATTTCTCAAAGCTAAGTTTTGGGTATTTCAATTTCCATGAGGAACCTTCACATTCTTGTTTATATTTTCTGTTCAAAATTATTCTTTTAATAAACTAGGTTTAAATGCCTGCAATCAGAAACAGTTAGAAGTCTACCAGAAATGTCATTTCAAAGTAAAACCAGATTTACACCATTTCAGAATGGTATTTGAAATAAGGTCTTTATGTTGCTACACTTAATTGTTGTGCTTTAAATGAGAATTTTTTTATGATACACCACACACAAAAAGCTACACAGCATTTCAGTCTTTTAGAACTATTTTTTTAACACACATTTTTCATAATCACATAAATTATATTTTTATAATGCTTTTAAAAAATACTTATTTTTCAAGTTTAGAGACTTGACTTACAGAACAAGTCTTATGAGGAGCAGCTGAGGGAACTGGGTCTATTTAGTCCGAAGAAAAGGAGGCTGAGAGATCTCATCACTCTCTACAACTATGTGAAAGGAGGTTGTAAGAGGTGAATGCTGGTCTCTTGTCCCAGATAGTGAGAGCTGGCTTGGTAGGATGAGAGGAAATGCCTTCGAGTTGCATCAAGGGAGGTTTAGGTTGGACATTAGAAGTTTTTTCACTGAAGGTGTTGTCAAGCATTAGAACAGGCTGTCCAGGTAAGTGGTTGAATCACCATCCTGGCTGTGTTTAGAAGTTTTGTAGATATGGTGCTTAGTGACATGGTTTAACAGTGGACATGTAAAGTAGGGTTAATGACTAGACTCAATGATCTTGAAGGTCTTTTCCAACCTAGATGATTCTATGATTCCATGATTCTACGAAATGCCAATGTATCTTTTTTTTTTGTATGGTCAGAAAAACAGTTAGTAATATAAGTCTTTTAATGATTATTTCTGTGCTAACACTTTGTGGTCAAACATGTAAGTGGTTTCTAAACATAGGATGAACTTTGACTTTTTACTAACCAAAGAAAACCACTTTACAGCTTTCTTCAGTAAAGTTGTTTCCAGCAAATTATAGGGTTCCATAGACAATGAAGCAGAAACACTAAAAGATTATGAATAATACTGAAAAAAGAATACAACTTTGTGAGCTATATAGAAAGAACACCTGAATCACTAAAAAAGTAGAGCACAACACAGTATCTATGCATGCTAATGTAAAGAAATAAGCAGATGCTATATTTTTCAGTTTCTTTCTGTAAGTCAGTGTAGTCCCTCCTACTGAGTGCATTGGGTATACAAACTAATGTAATGTGGAAATCACACACTTCTTTTAACTCTCCCTCAGTTTTCTCCCTGGTTTTGGTTTATAAAGAAAAAAGTAAATCTCCATAGGATGGGTCAACTGAGCAAAGCTAGAATATGCTGAAGAAGACAGCAAATGTTAACTCATTCACTTGAGAGAGCTACAAAGATGTAAATAAATTACATTTGAAATCATCATAATAGAATATCAGTGAATTATCTTTTGTCATAATTCTACAGCAAATAACCCAGACACACTTCATATAATACAAGATACTATCAAGCCAGCTCTCACAGTAGCAAACACCCGAAATTGTGCAAAGTTCAAATCACTTTGGAAAACACTACAGTGATGATTTCAGATCAATGTTTACTGTTATCTCATTCCTTCATCAGTGTATAAGAGAGCTTCATAACAGAGGCTTTCCCTTGTTGTGCTCTGAGACAATAAATAAAGAATTCATCAACCAAAGAAACTTTAGAATCATGGCTGACCCGATTTGGTTCTTGAATCTCTGTGTTTTTGAATCCTAAATATATTATGTTTTCTTAGTTCTCAGGAGCTGGAAATCAATACATCTTTCTACATCTTGTTAGGTTAAAAAAAAAAAAAATCTGGGATGCAATTTATCTGTATCTGGTTCTATGTGAACTTTTATCAGCTCTAATTGCCTTTCTCCTTTGATGTACTCATAAAGTCTTTCAACGCTTCCATTCCCTTCCCTCCCACTTGGGAAAATATCCCAATCCTCAGAATCTGACCTTTGGCTTATTTCATGAAGACGAAAGTAGAGAATTTATTCAGGCTCAGAGCAATACTAACGTCATTAACTAACTTCCCACTTTCTGTATATCCCTCAGTGGCTTCACAGAATACTTGATTGGCTTTTTACTTGTGTATTTAAATGACATAAGATCAGATTTTTGCTACTGAACTACCTATTTTCTTTATTTTATTGCATTTGTAGCTTTACCTTTTCCTGACATTTTTTAAATTATGAATTTTTAAGTGCTCATTTGTTTATCTGTCTCCCTGCTTTCCAGATCAGTAATGGCAATATCCAGCCCTCCCTCCACTCCTCCTTCCGGTTCAGTTCTCCTTTCTCTTCAGCAGCAGTGACAAAATTGTGTCCATCTGAAGTTAGTACAAGCTTTGGCAACTCATATTAACAGCACCAGTAAGGTGCCTTATGTGGCCTTGAGAGGGTACCTCAGCTGAATGTGTCACCTCTGAGAATCTAAATTTCATTCTAGCATCTCTTATGTCCTTTGGCTTACCAGCAGTATCTGTGCAAGGTTTCCCAGAGGTATCGCAACCTCAAGCACTGTGAGATTTTCCGTGACAATATAAGTAGCAATTTTGGGCAGTATGAACTCTGAGGGTTCAACTGAAACCCTCTAAGTCACTTCATGTAAGTTGACAAACAGCAACGTAGTTTCTGTGATGGCCTCTCTTCAATGGGAACTGGCCTCAGTTTCACATTATGTGCTATAAACTGTCATCCTGTTGCAGTCAATTTCAGTCTTTTTCTATTTTTGTTTCTATGACCATTCTAGTAGCTCACCTACAATGACTGGCTTCCATATTTTACTTTTTTTAATGGACGTGTCACTATGGCAATGATGTGCCATTCCACAAAATACTGTGATTTATCTGTTTTAAGCAAGGTAGAGCAGGAAATCCTTTCACTCTCTTCCATGTCTGCAGACATGTTTAGTTCTTTATACACTGTCCATGAAAATTGACCCATAAAGATGTGGGGTTTTCTGCCTTAAAATGCTCCAGCAGTTTTCTCTCCTTTATGTTTGGTATTTTTGTTTTGTTGGTATGGATTGGATTAATTTCTTTCTTTCAAAAGACCATGTAGTTGCTACACTGTACAATGGTAGGGGAGGAGATCTGAGACATCAGCCACGGTTCTGACTGAAGGAGGAGTTGATTACATCAATACCACACCTGACATATTTGACTAACAAATGCTTTAAAAGTTCCAGTGTTGGTGATTCCACAGCTTCCCTGGGCAATGTCTGCTGGAACTCAACTATCCTAATGGATTGCTTCCCTGTATCCAACCAAAGCATTCTTTACTGCAACTGAAGTATACATTCTTATACCTCCTCAGTAGATGTGGAGAATAATTTACTTCAGTAATATTTGACTTTTTCAAACTTAACATTTATATTTTATAGATCATATTTCATAAATATCTAGTATGTCAATCTTCAGTTTTCTCCATAGCATGTCTCCCTAGTTTTCTGTGTCAATTATATTTTCAATATCTCTGACCATTCTTTTTGTTCTGGATTTTGTTTTGTGGAAATTACAATTCCAATGTATCTTTCTTGAAGCACAGAAAAAACAATCCATGTGAATTCTGGAAAAAGACTACTTCAAGCATTTTTCATATTGTATATTTTTACACTTATAATTTACTCCATCTTCTACATCTCAATATCATGTATCTTTTAAACTAAG
>JAAGNO010009092.1:51914-72491 GCA_033439905.1 Ceryle rudis
CCTTTTTCTAAAGGTCTTATTCTATAGACTTCTGAACAACACTTAATACACTGACTGTCAGCACCTAGCAAAATAGTTTTTCTATGTCTTCAACATATTTTCCTGCTTCTTGCAGGTCTGATATTAACTACATATACTGAAGAACTGCCAGATTTTGTATAGCAGAATCAAACAGAAACTAAACCCATGATTTCTAGCTCCTGCCAGAAACCAAACAGCACCCAGCATGCACAGAGTGTAAAGATGTATCATATTTTGAAGACCACAAAGCAATGGACTATGTTCTTGCACATGGTCACATTCCTGCTATGTGGTCCCAGGCTTATGTTCCTTGCACTGAGGACACAGACTGGACTTTCTCAAGATGCTAGCCCTTAAATTGTCCTGCTTTTTTTCATTCCCTTTCCCAATATCAAATGCTAAAGCTGGTCTCCTGACCAGAAGCCTGAAGCATTTCTATGACTTCCACTGTGAGTGGTAGGAATTGCTATGGAAGGAGGATTCAGTCTGCCTATTTAAAAGAAATAAAGAGATGCACATTTTCTATTTCTCCAGAAGAAGTATTTGGAAAAAATTCAGTGAAAGCTGGGGTTTTTTTTTCCCATCTTCCAGAGATATTGTCTGTAGCTTATTTTAGATATTTATCCAGAAGTTCAGAGTTTGAGAAAACTACCTTTGAGTTGAAAACTCAAGTCACTCATCTAATTTGCTGTAAGCCAATTGGTTGCAGTTAAAATAAGTTTTCCATTACTTCTTCATCCAATACCATTTCCACAGCTACTTGCTAATCTAATTGACAACAGTATAATGACTACAATAATAACCACATTTCACTCACCACGTTTCAACAGTTCAGTTTTTATCTTGTGGTTCCTTTTCTATTTTCCCCTTGGGCTTATCTATTTTTTGACACAGGAACATCTGTGGTCTTCAATTTTTCTTTAAAAGACAATCTTCAGTATTCATCAAGGTACAACAAGATGTCATATCTTTCAATCCACCAGAATCATTCCTTGTTCTGGTTGCTGAAAATAAACTCTTTAATGATCCTGTTCTTACTGCCTTACAGTATATAGTCAGTCACTTCAGGAAGCAACGATCTTTTCACCAATCTTAAAGTAGCTTGGCACAGACACCTTTTAGTGCATATACTCTAAGATACCATGAAAAAATTATCAGGTATACCCTTCACAGATAGAATTGTTAGCTATCTAAAATATAATAGGTAAGCTTAAAATGCATTGGGCATAATTTTTAAGGGAGCTTAGCACCTTAAATGGTCAGGCTATATGTTGTCTTATTTTTGTTATTTAATATTGTCATTAAGCAATATCAAGAAACCAAAAACTGGGATAACATTGAAAGAAGAAGTCACAAGATCTAGGTTGTGTTTATTATAGATTAGTTAGCTCTTCTGTTTTCATTCTGATCAAGAAGCCTGCCAAAGTAACAAAATGTTACCTGTGCTTTTTGTGACTGTAATCAACAGGATCAGTTAACAAGTCAAGCTGCGAGTATAAGGTAGAAATTCCTATTTAAACTCAAATACATATTTCTTATCCTGTTTTGTACGGACTTGGCCTGTAATGTGGCTTTTATTCCTCTCCATATTTCCATGAATTTTTTGATCAAATTCTCCTATATTTGTTGTAATATCATTATATATTTATCTTAACTTTCTTTTTCCATGTAAAACATCAGACTACAAGGAAGACATTAAATCACTGCAACTTTTCAGACAAGGATGTCAGTTAAGTGCATTGCTTCCATCTTCCTTACTATCTGATATTGAAAATGAGTCTGTGTTGTAGCACGTTTCATTTCAGATAATAAGGGAAGTTAATAATTAGCTGGTGCTCCTGGATTCACTGAATCCAACCTTTGTTAAGTAGCAGTTTCCTGTATATTAATAGATTTGAAATTATTCAGGAAATTGCTTGAAAATGACAGACTCACTGAACATTATTTTAATGTCAAATGACTCAAATAATTCTGTTGGAGTCATCCACAATGCAGAGGTCAATGCAGCATTGGAGAATGGCAGCCACTGTGCCTCGGGAGATCAGGGCCACCAACTCAAGTCTGAAATAACATAACTGCAAACCTAAAATGGACCATAACGAGAAAACCTTCTTAAAAAAAACCCCTATGTTAATATCATGTTAACACATCTTAAATGTTTTTTCAAATTTTCTGCAGGTTAAAGTGTGGTAGAGGAATGATCTGATTGCTCTGTTTAAGTCTATACCTGAATCAGCTGGTGGAAAGGATTCCTTTCTTTTGTATACAGACAGGCTTTACTGTTCGAGTATTCAAGTCTTCTTTGTGTCCTACCATAAAGTTAAAAAAAAAAAAAAAAGATAGTTAGCCATCAAAATAAATTATTGTATGTTACTAATAATAGTAGAAGTTCTCAGCACAATGCCTGTTCCCGCAGAGTATATAAAATGCAGCTTACATTTCAAATTTACTGATTCATAGTAGCTGAGGAACCAGTTTGTCAACTTCAATATTAGTTTCAGTTCTGCTATATGAATTAAGCACTAATTAACTCTGAAGAAGTAGGAAGTGTAACAGCCTAATTAACCAACATGTGGATTTCGTCTTCTGAAAAACCTAATTCACTGTGACTGGTTTGAAATGAAAAGTAACAGAAAGAGGAACTCAAACAGTAAATTCATAGACATACCTAACTGTCCAAGGAGTATCACCCATATTTTAAATCACTTTTCCTCAAATGGAAGAGAAATCACAGCTTGTATGGAATAAGGAGCATATGCTTGTTGCATCATATTTGACAAGGTAAAAAACTATTCTACTTTAATTGACGCATAATTATTAAAGGTGTCTTTCTTTTTTTACCTTACATAGGCGATATCTGAGAAAGTCTTTTTTTTTATACAGCATATTCTTCTGAAATACCTGGCCATAGAATTTGGGATGTATGCATAGTTCAGCCTACATCATTTAAATGTAATAACCTAATTGCTGATATCTTGAAAGATTTTATCATGAACACTTTCAATAGTGCAGTTGCAGCTGGGATATTGTTATATTGACATTACCATTGCCCCTGAAACATGGCAATGCAGACGAAATTATGTGAATTTTGTCCAGACTCATTGCTTTTCTCACAAGTGGAATAGTTTTGTTACTCTAATGTCTTTTATTAGCCTTAAGTTTGCCTTCAGAATAAGAAGTAAGAGAGAATGCAGTTGCCCCTTCTGTGAAATGTTAAAACACTATTTAGCTTTGTCTAAAATTCTGCCTAGCTTTGGAGGCTTATTTTCAATGGTCTGTAATTAAATAAAATGTTTATGTTGCAATGTATGATAACTATGTGATACCATGGTACATTTACATACCATTGTTTCATATATTATTTATAACGTATTCTGGTAATCAATTTGAATTCTGCATTTTTCTTCACTCTCCTCCCAGTTGTTTTTCATGTTCAAAAATAAGCAGCATGTATACATCTAAAACCAGCTGCTGAACTTATGAAGACCAGGGCTACTACAATTGTGGCGTCTTTTCATTCCAAGCAGATACAGTACACAGAGCAGAAGGAAAACAGATTAAGTTACTGGAACATGTGCAAAAGATCTATTATATCTAACACCTGTACCAGTATAAAAAAAATACACTTGATTAGACTTGCGGTTGGTGAAAACTTGCATAACTGAAGAGAATTCATCTGTCTTGAACAACTTCTTTGTAGCATGACTTTGAGCATTCAATTTGCTGTATTTCTTAAGCAGCTGTTTTAAATACTGGGGTTTTTTTGTACCAGCTGCTGCTTACAGACCTGGGTGATCCCAACAGGACTGAAGTGACATGCCTAAAAGCCAGAAGGATCTTGGGCATCGAGACCTGTACCAGTGACTCATCTTGGGATCCCTTGGGCAAGCTACTTGTGTTCCAGTTTACCCAGGTGGAAGATTGAGCAGAACAAGAAAAGAACAATTAAATTGTGCATCTGAACTGAGAGTTTAGCTTGTATATCACAAATACAAATCTCTGCATATATTATTTGCCTCCAAATAGAACCAAATGAAATCTATTTAAGTTGTTTCATTTGTGAATGGGCTTTATTGTAAATATGCCATGACATGTTCTTCCCTCTCCCCCCACCACATTTTTCAGTAAGAGATTTGGAATAAACCTGACCATATGTTGCAGTTGCAGAAGAAGTATTGCTGCTTCATTTTCTTAGGAGCTGAAATGTTCCTTTAAGTCACTGAAGCATTTGCAAGGCAGAATTTACATGACAAACAGGATTTGTTCTTTCAAAGTCAAGATAAAAATATACACTATATAAAAATAGTACCATAAAATAGGTCTTGTATAAAAGACTGTAATTACTGGCCTAGGACAATATAGTTGAAGACACAATGTAGGCTAGGCTAAGATTCTTAATAAAAGTTGATGTTGGCAGTTCATGGTCAGAATTCACATGTCCGTATCATATTTCAGATATGTAGACTTTGTGCCTTTTGTATGAATGAGAAATAGCAAAAAGATCAAAGCAAAAAGCAATAACCCCCCCAGGGATATGATAGTCCATCTGAATATATTATATTATTATAACTTAAATAGTATTTGAGGGAGATATGATTTCTGTGTAACTTTTATTTAGTATTTACGCTCCAATACTGCCTAGAAGGCCTATTCCAGATTAGATACTGATGCAAAACACTGATAACTATGTGCTGTCAAAAATAGAAGTGAAAAAACCCAAAGCTAAATATTTTATTTTTTAAGGTAAAAGAAATGCAACAGGAGACCTAATTAAATAAGAAGTCTGCTTCAAAATGCTGAATGTTCACTATGTTTTGCTGAAGCTGCATCAGATCAGGATTTTCCTCTGGTTATTCTCAGTAAACGTACCATCCCTTCTGTTCACTGCTCATATTCTCACAAAATGCAGGGCTCTCTCCCAACACTGCATGTCTATCAAAGCACACTACAGTGCTTATGAAGAAACAAATCCTAGTACCTTCATACCACAGGGATTCCAGAGGAGCTTTGGACAGAGCTCCTTCACTAGGAGATTTCACTGAAGACCTGAGAGTTTCTGACTCTCCTTCCCTAGGAGAACTTCCTCTCTTGTAATTTATCATCTTTACTCATATATTTCTAATATTTTTCCCTTTACCATGGTCTTTAGTTTTAAGTTATTTCTACTAAGGTCTTGTACTAACATTAAAAAGTCCAATAAAATACAATTAATACTAAGAAGTCCTATTGCAGAAATCTGTCCAAGATCTTTCTTTCACTGAAGATTTTCTTTCATTTAAAATTCCCTTGACACCTTAGAGGAAACTTTTAGATGTGCCTTGATACTGCAGCAAGAATTTTATAAAAACATTAAAATTGCCACAGTTGTAGTTCAGAGTATGGGATTTTTCCTTGCTTTATTATAAAGTAAGTGAATCATGTTGTATATGAAACACGATCTATAGTCTTAACTACATAACATCACATGGTTGAAGGCTATATAGCAATGTTGTTTGATATTTTAAACATTTCATATAGGTATTACTTTCTTGTGGTGTTTATCTGAAGTGTAACTTTCATGTATAAGAAGGAGAAGGTAGAAGAATTTTGTGGTCCCCTTTCTAGTTCGTTTTCTATTCTAGTCCTAAACATTGTCTGAAAACTTTACAGATGGAAAAAAAGCAAAAAACATCACAGCATCTCCTAAACTTATATCTTGTCTTTCCTCCATTTTAACAAGAAAAGATCTTGAGCTTTGGGAATTTGAATGAGCATCAAACTGAGACAAAGTTCAAAGGTAGTTTGGCAGTAGTCCTTGTGGAAGCAAATTTCATCAACCAGCATGTACTTGGTTGTTCTGGCTGATGCAGACATGGGTTTCAGAATATCCCCAAACCAGGATCCAGGCTGTCATTAGCATGTTACGGATGGAAAACTCAGTGTTTATGCTTTGGTTTAGAACTACCAAAAGGCACTAACTAGCTCCATCTTTTAGAGTGCTTTGCTGTAGGCAAGACTGAGAAGTCTTCATGAGTTGAAAGACAGTGTAATTTCCTTTAGAAGTTATAGATCATAAGAAGACAGTTCTCTCCCCGGTTCCTCCTTGAACCTTAGAGATCAAAAGCCAAGACATTTACCTTAGCCTGAGAAAGGTAAGATGGAGAGCTTTTCTACATGACTGCCTACTGAGATGATAGCTCTTTTCCAGTGTGTGCAGTCACAGAGGGAATGCCCAGGCCCTTTATGTGTTCTTTTGTAGTGAGATTTTAATGATACAAACCCATTTTCAAAGAAGGTGATAAGAAAATTTATAGATATAACAAAACTAATTAAAAAGGAAAGTGCATGTATGTTTTTAGTATATATTATAGTTCTTAAGTCAGCAACTTTTCATGCAGAATATATTATCAGTTTTGAGGAAAAAGATTGAGTGGAGAGGATCAGAAATTGATTTTAAATGGTTCCAAGAACAAAAGGTACTGGGTAGCTGGCTGTATTTTTTTTTTTTTTTTAAGCTTACTGTGAATCAGGCAAGATCTAAAAATAAGAAAGATCTAGCTGAATGCAAAACGCATACTGTGTTCATGAAATGAGTCTCAAAATGAATTACAATAAATTATCAGCTAGTAACGAAATAAAGAAAAGAAATATAGATCTGTGCCTGCTGTTCAGAATGTGAGAAATTGAATCATGACTGGGTTAAGTGAAAGAAATATATCAAATTCCTCCAGAGGAGTCTGTCTGCAAACAGTTAAAGGAATAGCATGTGGAGTGTTCTGCTGTACGTTTTCCTAGATGAAAGTGGTATAGTATATATTTACCATTATGCTATACTACTAAGTGCAATCTGAATACAAATAACATATCTTTTTGGCTTGCAAGTGAAAGATTAAGAAAAAAAAGAAGCAGGATTTAATAGTTAAAGACCTTCAAAGGTTTCAAAATTCATTTGAACAGTTTCATTAATGACACAAAAATATCTTTTGATATGAAAGGACAGAGTCTAGAACATATGTATGCTAATAACACACTACTAGCAACACACTGGCAAATTAAAACAGCCCCACACTTCAGGAACCAAAGTTCACTTGGGCTTTTCCACATTTTGAATTACAGCATTCTCTTTCATAAAAGTCCTGATGAAATGTTAACATCCACAATTGAGGCCGAAGGAGGGTATTGCTACCCAAGAAAATCCAGGACTGGAATTCAGCCACTTCTTCTCTGGGGGATCATATGGGAAAGTGTCACAGTCGTGGTTATGTAGGGTTTTTTTATAATTTTTGTTTACCTCAAGAGCATGCATTAAGTGAGAGGTGCAACTTCAGTATCTTTGTTGCAGATGACACTGCTTGATCACAGCAGGAGAGAAGCTGTTTGCAGTCAGCGCAGCTTCCCACCTCTCCTTCCAGCACTGTAATGTAACAAAAACATGTGCCAATGACAGGTACATCCAATAAATCAAATAATAGTTTGTTTCAGAGGCTCAAAACCAGTTTCTTCAAAACCAGTAAAGCAAAAGGATTGTTGTTTATTACGTCACTCTATGTCTGCAGTGCAAAAAGCAAAAGGATTAAGACAGCAACAGGCTTCATACTCAGCGGGCACCTCAGTGTTCCCTGGACAGCTTCTCTAAGCTTTGTCCACCCAGTTACTTATTTCTTTGCCTTTGTGAATCTGGCAACAGATTCTTTGTGAATCTGCCACAGCCTTTCACTTGCTCACAGCATCTGTCAGCGTGTTTAAAACCCACTTACTCTCCCTTCTGCCTATCTCAGCATCTGTAAGATTTCAAAATTTTTGATCCTAAAATCAGGGCTGATGATGCTGCAGGCCTCTAGCTTGTTTGGATGCACGTTATTCTGCTTCTGGTCCCGACTGTTCTTCAGAGCCACTTGAGGATAAATAGCAGATAACCTTTGTTCTTTGAAGAATTGGGTGTTTGCAGTGGGCTTGTTTTGTGTTGTTTCTGCACTATCAGCTTCCTCTGATTTAGCTCTGTGCATTCAGGTAGTATAATAGTGAGACAGTCTGAAGTCTGCATATTTATAGGAAATAAAGCAGATATCTTCCACAATCTGAAGAATATATAAAAAAGCAAATAACTAATAAATGCCTAATGGCTTCTTGAGTTTCCAACCTTTGGCATGGCTTACTTATATTTTTATCCAAGCAGGAGGAAAACACTGAGTAAAGATTCATTTTAAAAAGAGATTTCAGTCAGTTTGTATGGATCTCTGTTTTTCTGAAGTGTTCATGCTCTTCAGAAAGCACATTTTCTATATCACTCACCAAGCAAATAAAGACTCTTGACCCACACTGTTCTTCAGATGTGAAAAGGAAATGAAATCACACCTCCTCAGTTTTTTGTAATTCAAATTCTTCCCCTGCAGGCAGAGCTTATGGAGAAAAGGACCTACGTACTCTGCCCTTTTCTACTGATGTTAGACATAAATGAAAGAAGCCTTTTTACTAAAAGCCCACCCAGCATCCACAGAGCTGTGTACCTTGTTTTCTTTTTAGAAGTTCTGTTAGTATTATTTTCAATGATTAAATCTGACATTTTCTTAACAGTCCTACTAAGGAGGAACTAGGAAATAAAACAACATAGCTGAAATAATAATAAAAAAATAATTTAGTGTTTTTCAATCTCTATCAAGAAGGGGATCATTGCTCTGATTACTGCTACTGTACTTCTAGGTAAACAAATAACAGAGTTGTCAATAAAAAGATCAGATGAAAATGTGCTAACAACCTAACTGAGAAACAGCATCCAAGTCAGAAAGATCCTTGGCATTAATTGAAATAGAAACAAATCCAAGGTTGGTAAATTTCTATCATGTCTTTTTTATATGCTGCCTCTGCAATGCCTCTTATGCCTGGTCTAATGAGATACCCTGATGAAATGATTCCAACATTCAAGCAAAGACTAAACCTTAGAGCACTGGCATGATTTTCTATCCTAGCTGTCAAATCTTGAACAATGAGAGAGGTTGTAGAAAAGTTACAAGTACGCATGAGGATTTACCTGTTACTTTTGTCTGGTCATATGTGAAATAAGATATTGAAGGATGAGGTTTTTTGGGTTGTAGGGTTTCTAATTAGATGACATATAAATATATGTAACAAATAACAACTAAAAAAAATCAGCAGGTAGACATCTGAACAAGGCATACATCCTGGACATGGTAAGGATTATAAGTAATCACACACAGGCCAAGATTTTTTGAAGTTGCACAACCTTCAGTGACAAGACACTTTGTAATGTTCCATCACCCAAGATGAACTGGACATCTACCCCAGGAAAGTGCTGATCAGGACTTTTCCATACTGTTTTTTGCCTAGATCTCAGACCCAAAGTTTTATGTTAAACTTTGCATTGGCAGATGGTCTCTGCTTTTTCTTCAGGTTAACAGTGTTGTACCTGAACTCCTAGCAGATAATCATAGAATCACGGAATCATTTAGGTTGCAAAAGACCTTCAAGATCATCAAATTCAACCATTAGCCCTACTCTACCAAGTCCACCACTAAGCTATATCCCTAAGCACCAAATCTATACAGCTTTTAAACACCAGGGATGGTGACTCAGCCACCTTCCTGGGCAGACTGTTCCAATGCCTGACAACCTTTTTAGTGAAAAAAAGTTTCCTAAGGTCCAGTTTAAACCTCCCCTGCTGCAGCTTGAGACCATTCCCTCTTGTTCCATCACTAATTACTTGTGAGTAGAGACCAGCGCCTACCTCTCTACAAAATCCTTTCAGGTAGTTGTAGAGAGCGATAAGGTCTCCCCTCAGCCTCCTTTTCTTCAAACTAAACAGCACCAGTTCCCTCATCTGCTGCTTGTAAGATTTGTTCTCCAGGCCCTTCACCAGCTTTGTTTCTCTTCTCTGGACCCGCTCCAGCACCTTGATGTCTTTCTTGTATTGAGGTACCCAAAACTGAACACAGTACTCAAGGTGTGGCCTCAACAGTGTCAAGTACAGACGGACAATCACCTCCCTGGTCCTGATGGCCACACTAGTTCTAATACAAGCCAGGACGCTGTTGGCCTTCTTGGCCACCTGGGCACACTGCTGGCTCATATTCAGCCCCTTATCAATTAGTTTCCCCCAGTCCCCTTCTGCTGGACAGCTTTCCAGCCACTCTTTCTCAAGCCTGTAGCGTTGCATTGGGTTGTTGCAGCCCAAGTGCAGGACCTGCACATGGCCTTGTTGAAGCTCATACAATTGACCTCAGCCCATTGATCCAGTCTGTCTCTGTAGACTCTCCCTAGCCTCAAGCAGATCAACACTTCCACCCAACTTGATGTCATCTGCAAATTTACTGAGCGTGCATTCTATCTCCTCATCAAGATCATTAAAAACAGTAAACAAAGTGGTCCAAATAACGAGCCCTGAGGAACACCAGTTGTGACCAGCCACCAGCTGGATTTAACTCCATTCACCACAGCTCTTTGGGCCTGGCCATCCAGTCAGTGTTTTACCCAGCAGAGCATACACCCATCCAAGCCATGAGCAACCATTTTTTCATGAGAATGCTGTGGGAAACAGTGTTGGAGGCTTTGTGGAAGTCCAGGCAGACAACCACCACAACCTTTCCCTCATCCACTAGGCGGGTCATCATAGAAGGAGATCAGGTTCGTCAAGCAGGACCTGCCTTTCATAAACCCATGCTGACCGGGACTGATCTCCTGGTTGTCCTGGATATGTTGCGTAATGGCACTGAAGATGATCTGCTCCATGACCTTCCCTAGCACCAAGGTCAGACTGACAGTTCCCCAGATCCTCCTTGCGGCCTTTATTGTAGATGGGCATCACATTTGCTACTCTCCAGTCCACTGGGACCTCCCCAGTTAGCCAAGACTGCTAGTAAATGATGGAAAGAGTTTTGGTGAGCACATCCTCCAACTACTTCAGTAGTCTTGGATGTACCTCATCTGGCTGCATAGACTTGTGTATGTTTAAGTGATGTAGGGTCTCATTCTGCCCTCCATCCCTGTCTTGCAGTTCAGGGGTCTGGCTGTCTAGGGAACAACTAATTGTACTGCTAAAGACTGAGGCAAAAAAGGCATTAAGCACCTCAGCCTTTTCCTCATCCCTTGTCACTATATTTCCCTCTACATCCAAGAAGAGATGGAGATTCTCCATAATCCTCCTTTTGTTGTTAATGTATTTATAGAAACTTTTTTTTATTGTCTTTAGCAGCAGTAGCCAGATTGAGTTCTAGCTGGGCTTTGGACCTCCTCCTTTTCTCCCTGCATTGCCTTACCACACTTTTGTAGTCCTTGTGAGAGGCCTGTCTCTTCCAAAGGCCATAAACTCTCTTTTTAATCCCCAGTTCCAGCCAAAGCTCTCTATTCAGTCAGGCTGGTCATCTTCCCCACTGGCTTGTCTTTCGGCACACGGGGACAGCCTGATCCTGCACCTTTAAGACTTAATTCTTGAAGTATGACCAGCCTTCCTGGACTCCTTCACCCTTCAGGACTGCCTCCCAAGGGACTTTGTCAATCAGTCCCCTGAAGGAGTCAAAGTCTGCCCTCCAGAAGTCCAAGGTGGCAGTTTTACTGACCCCACTCTTTACTTCCCCAAGAATTAAAAACTGTATCATTTCATGATCACTATGCCCAAGATGGCTTCCAGCCATTACTTCCCCCACAAGCCCTGGTCTGTTCACAAGCAGCAGGTCCAGGAGGGCACCTTCTCTCATTGGCTCCCTCACCAGCTGCGTCAGAAAGTTACCTTCTACACACTTCAGGAACCTCTGGGACTGTTCACTCTCTGCTGTATTGTATTTCCAGCAGACGTCTGGGAATTTGAAGTCCCTCATCAGAACAAGGGATAGTGATTGTGAAACCTCTCCCAGCTGCTTATAGAATATTTCATCCACTTCTTCATTCTGTTTGGGTGGTCTATAACAGAATCCCACCATGATGTCATCCTTGTTGGCCTTGATTCTTACCCATAGGGACTCAATCCTGTCATCACCAAATACTCAAAGCACCCCCTAATATACAGGGCCACTCCACCACCTCTCCTTCCTGGCCTATCCATTATAGCCTTCCAACACAGCACTCCAGTTGTATGAATCATCCCACCATGTTTCCATGATGACAATTATATCACAGTTTTCTTGCTGTACCACAGCTCCCTCTGTCTGTTGCCCATGCTGTGTGGATTGGTGTAGATGCACTTCAATTGGGCTATTGATCCCACCACCTTTTGGGGGACAGAAGGCCTGGCAAGTCTCTCTGCTCCCCTGGCATGTCTCTCTGCTCCCCTGGCATTTCCCTGCCAAAGGAAAACCTCTGGAAAAACCCTTTTCTCCAAGATCTACCACTCCACTCTGCTGTGGAACAGGCTGACTCTGAAGCAGATCCCCTTGGTGACTGGACAAGAGAGATCAATTGCTACAGGAGCAGAAACAAAACTCTAAAAACCAATCTTGATAACTGTAGCTATACATTGTTGTAACTTCAGAGATATTTCAGGGGAGTTCTTTCTAATTTCTCTGAGAGTAAATATGGATTCAAACTAATCAAATTCCTTCAGTAATAGAATTCAGTGTATCTGAAGTCACTGAAAGTATATGATTTTTTTCCAGGTGAATACATGGCTTGCTTTTTGTCTACAGAAAACTGTATTTGCAACTTCCTACTACAAAATGTTTCCTGAAAGGTTTTAGATAAAACTAAATGGTTTTGAGGTTAACTTTTTGTTTGTTTGTTATCAGAACCACAGAGAAACTGAATCTTCTATCCATTTAATCTGTAAATTAAAATAGACAAATGAAGTTAAATTCCATATATAGGAAAGCTTCCCATAAACAACTTAATTTTGGGGCACAGCTGAAGTTTTGCCCTCTACTTACAAAAATGCAAACACTCTGTGAATACAAAGGAATCAAGGCCTGGCTACATTAAATGTAGAGAAATATATCTTGATGAAATAGTTCAGGATTTCCTGCTTGATGTGCTTTAACACACCCTTCTCCAGTCAAAATCCAATCTGGCAGCCTTGACATAAGTTTCCCCATGAGACTATATGAGATATATAATCTGTGAACTGCATGGTATGGGAATCTATAATTTCCCATATACTTCTGTGTACCCATGGAGCCTCCCTTCCCCATATGATCTCTTTCCCAGCATGACAAGTCCTAGCTGGTAAGATGACAAGGATGGTAGTAAGAAAGGGAAAACCTGACATAGAATTTTTCAGGAAGAGCTTATGAAATTCCATAGTAGTTGTGGAAGGAAGTACTAAATTTTAGAGAAATAGACTAATGATTGCTCTGGTGAGGCTTTGGTAATTTGGCAAGTTGCATCTTTTGTCCCAGGGTGCACATTTGACATCTCCATCTCTTAAAAATGAAAACAAGAAAAAAAAAAAAAAATCCTAACTCTTCAGCTTATTGGGGACCAGCTTCTTCTTAAAAAGAAAAAAACAACTTTTACAATTTTCTTCCTCTTTCTTTGGCAAAACAGGAAATCCCCAAAACTGACCTCTAGATTTGAAGGTACTTGGTTTCTTGTTACATTATACTACCCATTACATTAATTAATTTGCCATTTCTGATTGGCATAGAGGATATGAACTTAGAAAATATGCTGAAAAGTAATTGTTTGCAAATATGTTCTTGGTATTGAAGAGCACAGATATCACAGCTGCTTCCCTCACTCTCCTTTTGTGCAGTTCCACAATGAGCTGAGTAGAGGACATGAGGTGAATGTAGGATATAAATTGCAATTACTTTTGGTAAAACACAGGGACTACAATTTAATATGAAATCTCAGCTGGTAAGGGAGGCTGGCTGCTGGTGAAGAATGATCACCCAAGCTCTAATTCTACTTTCTACCTCACTAAGTGACTCAACAGCTATGAACACTAAGTGCAAGTTGACCTCTTATAGTAAATCCCTTTAACAACAGCAGGATTTATAACTAAAATTAAAGCATCAGTTGCTTAGCTTTTCTAAAGTGTGTTTTACTATTCATCTAATTTTATACAGGAGGAATTAAGTTGCTCTTCTCAGTGATGTCCAGTGATAGGACAAGGGGCAATGGGTGCAAAGTGGAACATAGAAGGTTCCATGTAAACAGAAGGAGAAACCTTTCTCACTGTGAGGGTGATGGAGCACTGGAACAGGCTGCTGTGGGAATGTTGTGGAGTCTCCTTTTCTGGAGACATTCAAAACCCACCTGTATGTGTTCCTGTGTGGCCTAATCTAGGTGATCCTGCTCTGGCAGGGGGTTTGAACTAGATGATCTTTTGAGGTCCTTTCCAACCCCTAACATTTCATGATTCTGTGATTATGTGAAGTTGTTTAAATTAAGACCAGTATCTTCGAATACATGTGCTAAAACTCTGTTCACATCCAGTTGGTAACAGCCACTGATAGGCACTATCCCTATTTTCTACTGTCTACAGATGAAAAGGGTCTGTTATGAGACAGAAAAGCTGGAAGACTGAGGATCAAAACTAACAAGATCCATAGCTTTATAGAAATTGCAGTTTTATTGCTCATGAAGCTCTAGATCAGCACTTCCTGAACACACTTTGCTCAGGTGCTTTACTTAGAAAGAATGGGGACAGTAGCAGCCCTTCAGAGATCTGTGCTTAGTTGCCTGTGTGGACAGGAGAAGATGTGACTCCTGGATGCTCTCCTGACAGATTTTATTCTGCATAGCTCTCTGGTGTACCTTTGTTGCACTGGGTCCAGAGTTGCTGTCAATGAAAAGTTTGCAGGACCAAGCTTATTCTTTCTTCTAAATATCCTGATTCCACTGGAACACTTTAGACATGTTACTGTCTCTACTTACCTGTATTTGCAGTTCAATATATTGTAACTTACCAGGATACTTGAAAGTCATTTTTTCAAACAATTACTGATGCTTTAACACTAAAATAAACTGATGTTTTGTAAGTGACTTTAACTGAATGGGTTGGATGTCCTTATACTCTATCTTGGAAGCTGTAACTCAGCTCAAGTTTGTGAGACTGTAGACATGGAGATCCAAATGCACCCAAAGGGACAATATTTGGGTGTATATATATATATTATATGTGTGTGTATGTGTGCTGGTTTATAGATGACTATGCAAATGAAAGAATAAATTATATTTGCTACTCTCCAGATTTTTATTGTTCTCTCAAATACAACAAAAGAAATTTCTTTTGATTTTCTTTTTCTTCCTTATTTAAGACAAATTGAAACTGTTCCTTAACACTGTTTCTCCATCTCAGGGGAGCTAAATGTACCAGGGGCAGCTGGGGATCTAGGACTCATTTGCGTTCACCCTATTCTATACTCAGACCTGTGAATCTCAGAGCAGCAGAAATTAGCTTATCTGGCCTGAACCTTGGTGAGTTGATCAATGGGACAGGCTCTGCCCACCCTGGATCTGGGCATATTTCCTCTGTTCATCAACTAGGTCAGCCCTTCTCCCCTACAGAGAAGGCAAGAGATAAAATAGAAGTTTTAAAATCCTCTGTTTTAAAGATGAAGCAGCAATTTCTGGAATAGCAGAGATTTGCCCTGGGGAAGGGAGGAGTAGGACGGGACGGTGGGCTTGGCTGTGCTGGTCTGTGACTTTTTTTTTTGTTATAGAAAATGCTCTCACATTTGTTACGGACTTTACGGTAAATTCCTTCAGCTAATTATTTTTTATTTATACAGCTTCTCAATTATTGTTCAAAGCTCTGGGGTGAAAATCTCTAGGTCATCAGTTCAGGACCTAAGCATGTGTTTTCCTGAAGCAGTGTAACTTAAATATATATGTAGGGAATTCTGCCAACTGAAGATGCAGATGTGACTCAATGCATTTGGGAATCGGAGATGATGTCCCCATGAATAAGTTTATTATACAAATGAAATAAACAAATATATATAAGTAGTTCAATGTCTGGGAGCTGTGACTACAGCAGTGCTTATTATTTTGTTTTCATTTTTAGGTTATCTAAATAGACAATTAACAGGTTGTCCCCAAAATCTTAGTGAACTTCTCAACTTTCAGTTTTCATTTGATAATTATTTATGGGTTTTGAGGAAGATTTTTTTTTTTCCTGAAAGATATAAAAATGTATCTCAGCTGTAAAAACATGCTTTCTAGTTCAACTTATCTCTAGAGAAAATTTAAGTTCTTCATGGTGGATTCTTCATGAATACAACAGAGCATTTTTGCATTAATTTCCCATTACCCATTCTCAACACTGTTTAGTCTTAGAAAAGAAAAAGAGCTTCTACAGCTAAAACTGACAAAGATATCAAGCTCTATCATACAACATAAATTGATTTAATTATTTTTTATCTTACGTTAACATTTGTAGGATGCAAATTACTGTAATTATGTGGTATTATTACTGGAGTAGTTTTCAAATTCATTCTCTTGCAGAGGATGCAAGGTAAGTGTGTCACACCAGCTTGACAAATTAAAAGAGTTATAAGAACTAGCCTGGATTAAAGACCAAATCTGGAAAGTGATGAACTTTGCAAGGGTTTAAATTTCTTTTGATCCTGGTAGGCTGACATTGGTAGGTTGAGCATGTGTTGGTCAAAATTTCTTGCGAGACAATCTTTCTGCTGATTATACTATGTACACATAATCTTTCTGCCACATGTCACTGGTAGCAAAGACCATAGTTAATTAGTGGGAGTTTGCTCCTAAAGACTGAGAAACATTTCCAGATTCCTTGTATGCTTTTAATAAAAGTACCTTCTCAGCTGCCTGTACTGAGATGTTGTACTACACTTTTTTAGGCTCCAGGTGGACTAAACCTGTATAGAGACAAACATTACAACAATATACTGGAAAAAGAGAAATTCAGACCTCAGGAGAACACCTATTCCAGCCCCTTGCACTGAAACAGCACTGTATCTCCACAGAGATTATAACTAACATAGTGTTTTGTAGCACCTTTGACAGAAGTCACTAATTCAGAGTGTTCAACCAGTAAGTGCCCACATACGCTTTGCCACTGTCTTGCTCTCTGTTGCAGAAGACTTCCATTAAATCCTTAGAAGACAAGGGCTGGAAGTCTTTGTGGAAAGACCTTTTGTGTCTTGCTGGAGACTCACCTCATTTAACTCACAGGGGTTTTAGGTTTCCAGATGAATTAATTAATCTTTGCCACAAAGATCCCTCTTCAGTAAGTTTGAAGAACTGCCTGACAGCACAGGAGTCTGTGGGAAGTGGGGTCAGCCATCTGCAAAATCCTTGGACAGATGTTCCCATACCAGGGCCTGGCTTCTGGCTCTCAGGAGAAAAAAAAAAAAAACAACCAAAAAACCCAATCTACCCTGTCTTGAAATGGTGTTTCATTTTGGTGATTTCCCAAGCATAAGCAGAATATCTATGGGTAAATAGCTCTTGTACTCAAATTTGTTCTGTGGTTCCTTCCCTTAGTAATACAGAAGTAGGAACAGAAAAAGCTCCTCCCCAGACTGCCAGGTAAAAGACACACAAATACAGGAAGGGTAATGCCACTTTGCAACATCTCTATATGTAGCCTGAATATTTGAGCTTTATGCTGGTGATAGACAGGATATTCAGAAAAGTGGTTATTTATTCTTTTTGCTCAAAAATAAGAATTCTCTAGGCCTATTCAAGAGCTTTCAGAGCTTGAAAAGACTTCTGCATACTGAAGTGTAGTGGAGAAATCAAAGCTAAATGCAGGTAAGCAGAGCTTGAAAAATTTCAATTGTTTTTTTCTTGTATGCACAATGAAAGTTAGCTTACTGTCTCTTCTGTCATCATCCACTGCTTTCCAACCTAGTCCTCAAGCTTCACTTGATCGTTCACTTCTTTGCAGTCTGTCTCCAACAATGTAGTAATTATTTTGCAAGATGGATGTAATGGTAGAACACTGGATTCTAAAATGGGCTGTCAGCAAGGTATTTTTCTGAAACACTAAGGACAAAAATATCAATGAAACATACATACTCACATAGTAGATATGATTTAGAAATTAAATTAATAGCATTAGCAACTGAAATGGAGAATACAAAAAGAAATCAGTATTACAGCCTAATTTTTTTTTTTTTTTTTTGTCAAGAGTTCAAGCTTGTTTTATCACACTGCAAATTGGTATCATGAAAAGGGGAGTTTTCTTGAAAAGTCACAGCTTTCTAACTTCAAATATTTGTAGGCTTTATATTATCAGTGTTTCAACAAACTGTCGTCCCAAAATATTTTAAAGACAACAGTAAAGAAGAAAGAAAAAATTGAATCATTTTGAGCTTTAAAAAATGAGGAAAAAAATGCCTGGGAGTCCAGTAAGTTCAAGAACATGTCCTTAATGAAAAAGTATAGAGGCAGCACAATATACAACAGCGTGCTTGTGCAGCGCCTGCCCGCAATGCCTCCCTACAGAGCACAGAAATATTGTTAACATCGATGCTAGTAGATAGGGGGCCTGTGTTTACGTGCGGCTGCACTCGATACACCTGTTATTCTTCGACTGTCCACCACCTCCTACCCTAAACAGCACACTGACTTCAGGAACCAGTTCACTTCCCCCTGTGCAGCTCTGCCATAATTAGGTCCATTATGCTACTGGAGAAGTAAAGTGTACAACGCAATATCTGTGACAGTTCAGATTAGGGTGGATATGTAAGCTTGACTGAAAACCACATACACAAAAAGAGGCAAAGGAGGAGAAAAAATATAACAGCTTATTCCTCTTAAGAAAAATCCAGCTCTGGCCAGTGCTGACAAACATCCATTCATGTTTCTATTGCAATACCATTTTTAATTTCCTGCTCAAAATAAATATCTTAACACTATATATATAAAATTGGTGTACAACCGATCTACAAAAAGTTCCTATCTTCTCCAACTTCACTGCAGTATTTTTCCTCACACATCTCTCTCACTAGAGATATTCCCTTTTCTAAATATCTGAGTTCACTGACTGTAATTTAAATATCTCCAGTCCTCATTAATTTGCAGTTAGGAAATTAGGCCAGATCTGTATTCCTACTAATGTAAAAAAAATGCCTTCAGGAAAATCAAAAGAATTTTAATGACATTTTTTACGTAAATAAAACAGTCATGCAGGTTTTTTTTCCTGTTCTATTTTCATTGTACTGGTTAAGGAGTGGGAATATACCCTTATAATTGAGCATGATTTATATAATATGCTAATTCATAAGTGGTTGCTCATCAGCAGCAATGTGAACTTTGAGAACTCTGCAAAGAGTGCAATGAGGACAGGTTTTTCTTGTGGGCTTCCAGTGAACTTCACAAAGAACTGTGCATTGGCAGTAACAGGAATACGGGCACATATAGACATTATCTTGTAGAAAATTGGACTGATACGCCTTAATTCTGAGGTTTTCTGACCCTTTTTTGATGTGCTAAAGTCAGGCAACCTGGCTCCTTATGCTCCATTTTCCTTATCTATCAATGAAGACAACAAGGACTACTGCAAAACAATGCTGTAGTTTAGTTCAATTAGTATTTTAACTTGTCTCTGTTCCAAGTAACTTGAGTAAAACTCATGTTCTCCCCTGCAAAAACATTCTTTATTGGAGGAATTCCCTTCAGTCTCCTACCCTGCAAATTAGTGTCTCTGTCAACAAGGAAAGGATGATTTCTCCTTTCTGGGAATTAGGCATATTGCCTTTCCCACCTTCTACACAACTCTTTACATAAAGATGTTGAGCTTGGCCAAATGTTTTATATGCAGATTTTAAGTATCTTTACAACTATAATGGGAATTTTTATTTTTTTTTTGGTACTGAAATACAGTAATACTTCAACTTCCCCTTCTCAGTTTTGTTTTAAAATGCTTTTCAGGTCTGTTTAACTGCAAGCATAATAATGAGAACCTATTTATCTTCACAAACATTAGGTTTCCCTAGTTGCTTATCAATAGAAAGAATAGAAGGGAAGATTTATGGTTGTATGAGTAATCCTAGAAAGAAATATGCCCAGGGAGTTATGATCAGGACACAAAAACAGCATAATACCATGTTGCCTATGTCAGTATCTTGCTAAAAAGTTAATATACCACAGTTGAGGTAATTACAGCATCTGTGTGTGATCTATCAAGGCACAGTGATTATAAAAAGCTACTGCCTAGAAAATTCCCATCTTCTTATTCCTCCTCCAGTTTGATTCCTAGCAGAAAGCTAAATAATTTACACAACGGAAAATTACCTTTTTTTTTTTTTTTAGCTTTTTTTTCAGTGAAGTACCTTGTCAAGCAAGATGATTGGTACTCATCCCTCCAGATTAATCAAATTGCAGTGATCTCCAAGATGCTAAGATGTCATTTTCTTTGACTGGTGGGTTCCAGTTATCAAGAGATTCATCACTGCAAATTATGCACTTGCAAACAAAACAAAACAGAATGCAAACTACTAATTATTTAAGATATCTGTTCCTAAACAGATGTTTGAAAAATTACCAGGTTCATTCCGCATCCCTTCATAATGGTGTTCACATTTTTTATAGTGGCACAACAAGACTCTGACATGTTGACTTGCTGTAACATGCTTGTTTAGCATGTACTTGTTCTGGCCAAAACAAAGGAGCTTGACTCTGCTAAGGCAAATTATTTAACTTAAATCAATT
>JAAGNO010009092.1:72591-112037 GCA_033439905.1 Ceryle rudis
TTTAATTTAATTAATTAAAGATGTAACTGAACATCATGCTTTATCAGACTCTAAAAGCTTATGCTGGCCACAGGCCACTCTGCTCTTGTTAAAGCCAGACCATTGTGCCAGAGAGAAGTCAGCACTGTGATGTTAAAAGCATGAGATAACCTCTACTTTGTGCAAATATTAGTAAGGGTGTCTAAATGTTGTTGGAGTCCTACAACTCAAATTTTGGGAGCATATTTATTCTCCTATCTTGCTCCTGTTTACTCTTTGCTCTGAAGCTCTTAAATGAAAAGATGCTTCCCAGAGCAGCCATTACTGACAATCACTTTAAAGTAACCAGAAAAGAAGTGAAACTCTCCTGTGTCAGTGAGCACCATGATTCTCATTCCTAGCTGTAATGAGAAAAACCCAGTTATACATACATACAAACAGTTTTAATATTCCCTCTGTTAGCTTAACTTTTGTCCCTCATGCTCTTAGATTCCAAGCTGACACTATGAAGATAACAGTTTATCAAAATTTATTTCAGATGTTGTTGAATTTTGACTGATGATAAATGGACAAATCATCTTCATCCATGTGGCTCATGTACATGGACATAAACAGACAAGTATGTGAGAATAAACCTTTTAAATCAGTTCCCACCTAGACTAACATAAAATGTGGAAAAATTCTGCCCCTAAGGAATTTGATACAGTTATAAGCAAATGGGAGGAAGAGTTGCACTGCAACACCAGAAAAAGGCATCTCAGCTTTAACATGTAATACTCTCTATGCATGTCACTGCAGAGATCTCAAAGGGAATAAAGCAACAGGCAACTATATCTTAATATAGAAAATGCAAATGTGTAGGGATTATAAAGTTCTGCTTACCATATTATGAAAAGCATCCTCCCCCCTCTAGATCTGTACTGCATTCAATGCTCTTGGGGAATGTCAGGCAATTTGTAATTCCCAAATGGTGTTAGGCATGAAGTAGGTGCTGCAGTGCTCAATTTCAGCAAGAGAGCAGTGCTTCCAGGCAGAAAGAACAGCAGACTTTTCAGCATTTACGCATATTTATAAGTTAAAACTTAGGCGCTATAGCATACCCAAATGTTCTATGCAGAAGCTTGACGTTATATTAATTTGTTTAGCAATGACTATTGTTCTTAACAGCCCTATATATCTTAGTATTCGCTTAAATCACTATCATTTATCTCTTTTAAACTGACATGTCAGGTAATGCAAGCAACATGTTTAAGGAAGAGTTTGTTAATACAAAATTGTATTTGGTGCTTAAGCCAAAAAATCTGACAACTATAGCAAAGGCAGACAATTGCCGCCACAGCCTCCACCCCTATAAATAGAACTAATACACTGAAGTCCTTTATCACCAAAGTCAGCCACATACTCATCCTCCATACAGTTTTTTACACTACATGGATGACCTACTGAGGGTGCAGTGGTCAGAGACCAAGAGAGACACAAAGCAATGTGTTTAGAAGTCTTTATAGACAAAGCAGACTCTATGAAACAGTAACTGTGCATTCTAAATGATACAAAGCTCTCTGTGCTGCACAGGCATACATATAAGTTGAGAGGCATTATCAAGCAGACTTCATCAACAGCTGAAGTACTTGTCCACTTCAGTTGCTGAAGCTCTTTCACTTCCAGTTTAGCCTGGTTGGATGAGGAGACTATTCACCAGAAAGGGGATTCCAAATTGGACCAAAAAATACTAGTGTAGTTTTGTCAAACACAGGAAGACTGATAATATTACAAGTTACATGATCTACCCTAGAGGCCAGGAAGAGTTTTCTGCCTTGAGCACACCTTCTTTACTTTCATATAAGATCTTCAAGACTAAAACCAGAGGAAAAAGGCTTAAAGACAAAAAAAATCCTTTCCCCTTTCAAAATGTGTAATTCATGACAAAAAGAAAAATCCAGAGGGCTTCTTCAATTGTTGGGCATCTAAGTATATGAGTAAACCTTAGTATATATATAAACTGAGTATATGGAAAAAAATAGAATTTGCCTGAGGCAAGTCAAGGTGCCAAGCCATGAAGAAAACATTATAAGCTTATGACATGGAATCAGCTCACTGAAAAGTATTGTGAGAGCAAAGTTTCTTACTGAATTGTAAAATGGTATGTGCACTCACTATTACTATTCACTGCGTAAAATTAAAATTCTATGTATTTTAGCACGGTAAATTTTGCCATCTAACAGAAAAAAAATTCTACGGTATTTGTTATGCAAGTGTGGGCCAGATGCCTCATTTATCAATAAATATGGAAAATATTAAAATCTAAGGAGTATATTTCTCAGAGCAAAGTTTTATAGACATTTCAGGACATAGTATGGTACCTACAATTTACATGAGTGCAAAACCTACATGTTATTTTATTATAAATCTTGATGTGAATGAAAAGAAATAACCACATGATGGCAGCAGAATACACAACTCGAGGAAGGTCCTGATGCCCCTTTTCATGACCAAATAGAAGAATTTGAGGGAAAGAGGGTGTTACCTCCAGCTGTTGTTTATAGGGAATGTTCTCTGCTTGCCTAGTTTGAAACAGGAGCAGCACCAAGAGGAAAGTTGTGAAGCTAAGAAACTACATTATTTGATGTAGTTGTTCACTGAGGATGTAGTTATAGTTCATCAAATGTCAATAGATGTTCAAAGTGGAGTGTTTGCAAGCAAGAAATAGATCTCCTAAAAACCTTGGTGTACACCTGGTTGTAGAGGAGTAAGCTAGTGAACTAAAAGCTGTCCAGTTGTGAAAGACATCTGAGCTAGACCTTAGTGTTCCCAAATCCTTATTGGTCCATCAAATAAAAAAATCAAATTATATGCTGTTGCATAGCTAGGGTCACGTATGTTACTAGCACATACACAAAGACTGATAAAAAAGGCACTGGAAAAGAAGGATTTTTCAGTTAAGGGACAGAAGAGATCCTCAGATTTCTTGTCTCTTCTGAATAGACATGTGGGAAGAAACATCTCAAATGCTGTCGTAAATGGATACATCTTATTTTATTACTGTTTGCTGTTATATCTTTTATACTTTTTGTCTATGCTCAGTAACATTAACTTCTGGACCCTTAGACAACATATTTAATTGCTCCAGTCTTTTCCTTCTGCAGACCTACCCTTCTAGTGGTAGGGAACCTCGGCTGTATCATTCCTACACGTTATGCTTATAGCAGGAAGTATCAATCTACCAGACATTTGGATGTTACCGAATTGTTTTGCTAGATTGGGATAGGTTCTGTAAGATATGGGTTATCTGAAGTTTTTTACCCCCTCTCTCCTTGCTAGTCTTCACACACTGTGCCCTCTGCACCCCCCCTCACCTCTATCTCATCTGTTCTTCCTGGAAGGCCAGGAGCTTTTCTCCAGTAATTTCAGCCATTGGTGGAGGCTGGCACACCAGGTGGCACTGGGGGTCTCTTTTTTCCCCCCCTTCATATATCCAAGTTCTCAGCAACTTTGCATTCTAATAGTCTTATTGGGTATCACCTGCCACTGTAAATTGCTGCACCACTTCATGTTATTGACCAGTCTTGCTTGTAGTTGTCCTGAGGTGCTACACTGTCAATTGTCATGAATTTGCAAGGCAGCCTTGGGACACAGGAATTCCAAACGATCAGAGAATTTGTTACCACAGTGCGCAAGCAAGGTTTCAAGCTGTTTCCCATTGGATGCTTTGGAGGCTAAAAGCTTATGTGAGTTAAATACACAGTTAAGCAAATTCAAGGACTAAAAAAACTATCAAGATTATGTAAATGCAAAAGCATCACCTGAGCTGCAGGTCAGTGGAGAGAAGGAGACAGTCTGTAATCCTTGTGTGGTTACACTGGTCTTATAATTTACGAAGTTCTTATTAGCCAGTGTCAGAGAAAGGCTATTAGACTACATGGACCTTTGGTCTAACTCTGTATGAGCACTCTTATTTTCTTATAGTTGTATAAAATACTTGGGATTTATTTTTTTTTTCCTTGAAAACCCAACTTTGGAATCTTCTATATTTATTTTACTGTAAGTTATGGTGATTGAAAAAAAATCTTTAAAAGGATGCAGAAACCTAGAGGTCACAAAACTGTGAATTTAATGTATTTTGTCTCCAAATTTTTTTGGTAAAGGTCATACTCAGCACTGATATTTTGTAATGAGTATCATTGGTATAGGACAATGGCGTAAGTGCGAAAGCAGAAATAAATAATTAAAACCAGTCTATAATTTGTTAACTGAAAATACTTCTCACATTTAAAAATATGTGAATCAACATATCAAAATAAATCTCACTTATGTGAAAACATAATGGTAAAGGCCATAAATAAGCAGCCCCAGTCTTCTCTCATACACAGCTTGCTTTTTTGTGCAGGCTCACATGACTTAAAGGCTCACCAGCTTTACACCTATTCCGCCCTGTCAAAATGTATTTTAAGGATTATCTTTGGAGAAGGGATTTTGGACAATGTATAGTGTGTTTGGGGGCAGGGACCAGGGATTATCAAATAACCATGACTTATAATGGTTACTTTGGAAGAGAGATGGCATAACTCCAACTTCCACCTTCCCTTCCTCCTTCTTTCTCAGTTTCTATTGATGAGCACAACATCTTGTGGTATGGGGTTATCGCTTTGGTCAGCTGGGGCCACCTCTCCCAGATGTGTCCCTTCCCAACCTTTTGTGCACACCCAGCCTACTTGCTGGTGACAGAAACCAAAAAGATAAGTGTTTTATCAAATCTGGATGATCTAGAGATGACTTATTGATATAACATATCTAACCCAATGTCTAAGAAAGCATCTAAGGTATCATGCTAAAGTCTATTTTGCTTTATATATAAAATGTTGTATATATAATATTAATTTTGCTTTTGGTTAGAGCAATTAATTTCTCCATGAAAGACAATTAAATTTGGAACATTACTACAGAAAAACAACACTCACATAGATTTCCATTAGAAAAGTAAGTTAGTTATTAAGTTCAAATCTAGGCTGCTTATGAATACAGCGGATATTCTCTCAATACCTGAATATTTTCTTTTAATGAGGGACATTTTTGTTAAGAGGAAGGTTATGAGTATATCCAATACAGAAGAGTTCAGCTTGCTAATGCTTATAGTTTTCAAATGGTCTGTTCATATGTCTAAGTAGACAATTAATAAAAGATGAATAGCACAATATCAAAAGACATCTGTGTTAGCTGCAGAAATATAATGAAGGCAATTTAGTAAGTTTCAGAACAAAACCCACAAATATTTTCTCAGTTCAAAAGACCCAAATGAATCTTCAATAAGAATCTTAACTCACTGCAATGGTTTGCACATATGGTACTTTCTACCCACAAACTTCTTAAAATGCTCCTTAGGGACATGGATTGTACTACAGGTGTATTTTTAAATGTCGTCATAAAAAGTAGGATAAGCAGCTCATCAGTCAGCCAGAACAGTGAACAAAAGGATCTTTAGTTCATTGAAAGATCTAATCTTTAAGTGTCCTATTTGGCAAGGGCATGTAGGACTCTATCTTTGGTTGTGGAAACGTGATTTGTTTATAAAGTCAAGGAGAAGTGATCAGTAACAGGGGTAGCCCGTGGGCACGGTGCTGCAAACTGGTAATGGACAACTTTGACAAGAGGTCCATTTCAGTTTCTGTAAAACTCAGTGAAAGAAAAATCCTTTGCTTACTCTTATAATAGTCTGGATTAGACCTAGTATTTGACTGGAGATCCACTGATATGGGATTTTTATTAAAAGAATCTCTGATTTTTATCTGTCTTTTCAGCACCTGAAAAATGTTCCAGCAAAAAACTTTCTGTACAGAATAACCTACCAGATACTTTGCAACTTTTGTCTCCAAATTGGTTCAGAAAATTGAAAAGAAGAGGGAAGAGTTCAAACAAATTTAATTTGGATAGTAATCAGCACTCTAAGACTATATTAATTAGCTAAAAGTATTTGTGTAAGAGTATAAAATACTGTATGTTATAAAGAATGTCTTTTGGGAATTACTGTTCATCCTAAACCATAACACAAAAGCAGAGAATTACACTATGAAATTAAGAGGTAGCATATTCAAAACCAATAAAAGCAAAAAACCACGCACACACACACACAAAAAAAAACAAACACAAAAAAAACCCCAACAACCCACCACATACAAAAAAGTGAATACTTTCTCATGATACCAATAATTTCACTTCCTGACTTACTGCCAAATGAAACACTGAAGGAAAAAAAATAATAGCGAGGGGTAAAAAGAAATGGTACAGTTAGACAGAGAGCAATAATTACAGATTTACAAATGTTAATGCTAAAAGTATATTCTGGAAGAGATATTAAAAATCATGCTTTAGGGCTCGAACCAATATCTCACTAATAAATAACATGATGAAACTTAATGTATGGGGGCTGATTATTCTTCCAAATTATTCTGAATAGTCCTCTGTTAAAAACTATATAATAAAATGACTTTTTTTTTACAAAGCATGACAGTTGTAAAATAATCAAATGTGAGAACTGTTTGGAAAGCGGCTCGTTTCATAGTGACAGCTTTCCATAGGTGACATTTTGATATAGATTTCCCCTAGCTACAAGGAGAGAAGGGGAAAATATAACAATATGTGGGAGACAGACCAAGGGTAATGCAACTCTAGTTTTACTTATTTATACATTTAGGGGTGTGGGTCTTGAGACTGAATGGATGTCCTTTATAGAAATAGCTGGAGAGACTCTGACTCACATTTTTTTGTGTTGTGTTTTTTGACTCTGAGTCACAATTACAGTGGCAAAGACTATTAACTAATTAACTATATTAACTTTATACAAAAACAATAGAAATATGATAAAATACATTTGTGAAAATAGCATAAGCATACAAATAATACTTTAATTCAAATGTGCTACCCTATACAACCAAATAGCATAAGCTGGTTTTAAAAATGGTCTCAGGCAGTTGTTAGCAATTCACTCAATCTGACTGATTTGGAGCTATTTATATTGGTAAATTTCCTCTGAGTGTGAGGGGTCCAGTGGTTTTGTGCAAATACTTCTGAAATAAAATATTTGGTTTGGATGTTTTAATGTACTGGTTTATCGTTGCTTCACTTTTTAATTCGAAACCAACAATTTTTTCTTATTTTGTGAATAACTCAAAGAACTAGATATATCAGGGAGTCCAGTGTAAGTTTTAATAAGATATAACATGATGAATGCATTTTCATTAGCTGGAAGTGAATTTAGAAACTCCTTAAAGGACATATCTTTACTCCAGAGAAAGAAAAAGTATCTGCAGTACCCAGTAATCATTCCTGCATAATCAGAGGAAGTTGGAATCATACTCATCCCACCTGATCTCAGTCTTCAGGACTGAGATGCTAAAATGGCATTAAAATCCCCAGTTCCCAAAGCTTATAATTTACTTTCTCACAAGTTTGTAGCTCAGTAGTCTTTAAAATTGTGGCTAGAACCTGCTATTTAAACAAGGTTTATTATGTGAATACAAATATAGAAAGAAAGCTGGAACAATCTTGGATTCAGACTCACATTTTACTGACTGTTAAAGAGCAAGTAATATTAATTTAAGCTTATTTCATCTTAACTACTGTTCAGCATCATAGAAGTGCTATTAAAATCCAGTTTTGACTGTAGCAGTCAGTAGAATACCTAAATGATCACCAAAAAATTCAACATTAACTGTGCATCTAGTGCTTGAAAAGTGATTGGAAAACACCTTAGAATAGTGATTGGTGCACTCCTGAAGAGTGAGAAATTAACAAAGGTAAAAAATAAATTTCTTTTCCAATATAACTATAAAAATAAGAATTGCCAAACAGAATTTCTCAATTAGACTCTTATTTGCCCCCCAGGCCAAAATACTTGAAACTGGAGGTGGGCTGAGAAGGCATCTGACTAGATGGCCTCTGTGGCCTCAGGTCAACATGTTTGGCTTTAACATCCATTTATTTAAAAAAAAAAAAAAACTTTCCCCATCATAGAAGAAAAAAATGTAACACTACAAAAAAAATCAAAGCATGTCTTTCAAAATGCAAACTCTTCTATCATCATCTAGGCACTTACATTCTCAAAATTACTTTCTTCACTCTATTTCTGCAGTTTTGAGGCTTTTGAGATTCCCTGTGTTTCATATGACGTCAAAATATAATCAACAGCAGATGTCATTTCTGGTTCAAAACTTGAAGCTAGCTGTTTGGGGGCTTACAATAGCCAGTTACTATGGTTGGTCAGATGGCTGGTCCATCCTCTGTAGCCTAGATTAGAACATGCCATGAAACTGCATGCTATGCACACATCACAAGGAGCTACAAGCAGGTGGACAAAAAGCCATCTAGAGAAAAGAAGGGATGGTAGGACAAGGTAAGTGAAAGAAATTGAGTCAGCTGAAAATTATTCATTTAAGATACAAGCATAAAATTTTGAAAAGCTTCCAGAACAAGGAAAGAATGTCAAATTGTTTGAATTAAATTAATAAAATTGCCGTATTCTAATGTGTTAATTGTAACAGAATGTGCAAAACCAGAACTCTGTCATGCGTACATCATTTATATTGTGATTATATCATTAATAACAGGGTTATCACTTGATTTGTACAAGATTTCCTGCACAAGACAGTACTCTGACAATTTCTTGTGAGAACAGGTAAAGTGCTCCATCTTCACCCTTTTTTCCTTGATATTATTTTCAGTCATCAAAAGAATAAGTAGAAATCATATCATATACCTAGGTTAATTAAGCAGGGAAGAAGAATTAAAAAAATAAATTAATATAAATATTTGTAAATATCATGAACTATGTGTGAAAATATGGTTGTAAAGTGTTTTTCTGAATTTCAGACAACAAAGAAAGGTCAGTGAAATTCATAACTTGTTGGTGGAAAAGAATTTGCAACATAATAGCCTCAGAAAATTACTGACAATAACCAAAAAATTATGACCTGGAAAACCTGGGGACAAGAACCTTGATATTCTTTGTGCAGCTTATTAAGTTTTTAATGCAACCATATTCTGTAAGGGAGGTGACTGGTGGGAAGTAAAAACACCAATATGTGACAAGACAAAGCAGTTTTCAGTTGAGATAGAGCAAGAGAAATATTTAACCAAAGCCCTGATCCAACATCAGTGAGATGCTGGTCAGACCAAATAAATAATTATGTGGTTTCACATTCATTTGGCAGTTTCTTTCATGAACTGATTGCCTACTGTGCTGAGAGGACTGAGTCAATGGAGGTGGCATTAGATGTTTTTCACAGTGACTTTAGCAAGACCTTTGACACATGCTTGCAGTGTTCCCGTGTCCAGGTTGGTGAAATATGGGCTGAAGATGTGGACAATAAAGTGGGTGGAAATTTGGCTGCACTCAAGGGAAGTACAAAGACGACTAACATCTGGTTACCAAGGGTATTTCTCAGGGAACAAATACCCATCATTTTTTTTATTAATGACCTAGAAGATGGGATGAAGAGCACGCTCAGCAAATATGGAATTTTCAGCCCAGCTGAGGGCTGTCAGATCTCCAATCCTGTCTCATACCAGAAGTGACTGGTCTCCTGTATGAACCCCTTGGGCACATGCTGTGGCCTTGTCTCTCATTCTTTCTCTGGCACCATTTCCAAGATTGGAGCTGCTGGCTGGGCCTGGGCCCAGATTCACATTCTTGCATGTCTGGGACTGTCAAAGGACCAGTTCTCAGCTTTTTCCCTTGTGTTTGGGATCTCTGTGATTAATGCCCATGGGTGAGGTAACAGCTTACACTACAGTCACCCCAGCTTTTGACTCACACTCTTGAGAGCAGCCATCCCTCACTGCATTCTGGCACAGAAAAAGGAAACCAGTAGAAAGAAAATTCAAGGAAAAAGTTAGCAACAATTTACACTGACAGCAGAGAAATCAAAGAGCAGGGCAACAAGACCCACCTTCCTTTAAACTGTGCCTCAGAATAAACAATATGCTATTTTCTTTATGAGCTTCAAAAATTATGGCTCCTCATTGATGCACTGGCTACTTGCACAGTCCTGGATGAAAAACAGGGTTTATTTTGGATCTCCCCCAGCTGTATCTCCTACTGCTGAATTCAAATTAATAGCTCATTGTACAGACAACTTTCTGATACAGGTAACCTGGTTAGCAGCATGTCATAAAACTGCATCTGTCAGTAGCAAGCAGAACAGGAGGCAACTTAGAATAACTTGGGAAATAAGCATGTGAAATGCCATGGCTTTTTATTTCTTTTCACAAATCAGTTTGTAACTACAAACTTTGTAGCATGTGTGACAACAACCTAAACTGCTATGTTTACATTGTTCTAGTGATATAAGAAGATGAAGGACAGAATAACATTACTTCTAAAGCTAAAGATTTTTGAGTGGGAAAATGAAGATATAAATGAGTTTAAAACAATGGTAATTTTTCTTAATGTAGCCTATCAAAGGATATACCTCTGGGAGAACAAAAATTATTTGAAAATCTTGAGTTGAAATTAGGGAAGAGTTTGGGAAAAAAAAATAATTTTTGCATAAGTAGATATTGATAAATACAGTAAATAAATATACTAGATATTCATTTGGTATATTTTCATTTCAAAGATGAACAAGTTTAATAAAGCAGGATCAAAAAACTTGAGAGAACAGGTAATATTTTATTTTAGAAAGAGTGAACTCCCTCCCTACTGTGTGCTGTTTGCTTGGGGGCAGTGTGCTGGAAAACACAAACTAATAGTTGTGGCTTTTTGTTTCGGTAGTAAATCAAAAGCAAAATTTAGTAGCTATCTGCATAATTCAGAAGAAGTATTTCAAGGATTAAATACAGACATACGTGAAGTTACTCCATAGTCTTCAATCAAGACTGCATTTGATGGAGCTTTGAGAAACCTGATTTAGTGGCAGGTGTCCCTGTCCATGACAGGGGGGGCTAGAGCTACATGATCTTTGAGGTCCCTTCAAACCCAAACAATTCTATGATTCTAAGTTCATGGAACTAATGTAAATTTAAGAAGACCCCTGTCCCAAAGAAAACTGCAGAAACTAAGGAAATTAAAAGGAACATAACAAGGAGTAAGAAGAAAAGAATAGTTTGGTACTTTGGTTTATTATACCACTTGTGATTCCAAATGACCCAAGAGTTTGTTCAGTGAGAAAGGGAACTGTGCCAGCAGAACTGAAGAAGAGGAAAGCTACATGAGTACAGATTAATTTAGGAGTGATATGCTCAGATAGCTGCAAGAGTTAAATTTGTTACTTTTTCTGATAAAAGACAAGAAACCAAACCCACTTCACCTCCAGGATGATGTATAAAAGCATAAGAAAATGTATGTGATTTTCCAGCTTAGGAAACTTTCTGATCTATAGAAAATACAAATTTCCATAACTGAAGATAGAAATCACTTTTACTGGATTTTGCGAAGTACTTTCTTGGAGCTGGTTCAAAACTTTGACACTGCAATAAAAAAAAAGTTTTGCTTTGTGTGGTGGGTTTTTGTTGTTGTTGTTTCTTGGGTTTGTGTTTGTAAGCTGAAGGACCAATAAAGCCATTAACCTAAAAATGTAGGTTCCTCCCATATTCCTTATTTTCTTCCTCCACTCCAATATCTTCCACTGGAGTAAGGGTATAACTCTTAAGTCTCTATACTGTTCTTGGATTTTCTCTACCTGTTCAAGCTCTACCCTTGGCTTTTTACAAGCACATTCATTTTCCTCTGTCCTAGAAGTTCAGCTGCAGACCTCACTGAAAATTTTCCCATTTCAGTCATGGGCACCCAAACCACCTGCTCCTTCCTGAGTTTTCTGTCCATACTTGGTCTGACAGAAGGGCATCAGCAAAGCTTGTTGTGGTGGGGGTTGACTGGTTGTCTAATGTGAGTTACTGTGTGGCTGAAAAAAATGAGGAAATGTGAACAGTATCTGACCGTTTGAATTTAGTATGTTCAACCACTGAGTAATACAAATCTGTGGAAAGAGAGTTGAATGGTTACTGATCACAGAGCTATAGATTTGCTGCATTCAGCAAGACAATTAGAACAGCTACCGGGAAGAGTAAAACTTTCATGCTGAAACATGAAACAGAGATTTGCTAAAAATTGATTAATGTCATATCCTTGTAGTATTAAAGATAGATGCCAAGCTTCTGGCTGCATTGTTTAAAATCTTGCCAAAGTATATGCTTACTGTCTACAAAGCCAATGCATTTTATGCAGAATAAAGAAACAAACAAAACCCTTTCACATCTGACACATACTCTAATATGACAGATGCCTGCAAAATAATTCATATGATATTTTCATCATTATTAGACTGTTGTGTTGTTGCTGTCTTGGGGTACAGTAGTGTTGTGATGTAGTTCTCCTTTTGCTCTTCTCAGTTGGAGGCAAGAGCACCATTTGCTCACAGAAGTCTGTCCTGCATATTAAGCACCCAATGTGGTATTTTAGGTGATTTATAGCAGAAAGAGACAGGTTGCTAAGTGAATGAGGTAGATATAAAATAAAACAAAGAGAAAAGATAAAAATGTCAAGTTGACAGAAAACTCAGTTTATTATTTCCTGTAACAACATTTAATCCAACACAAAGTGTTGATACATCTCGGATCTCTTCAGTAATCCATTATGAGCAAAGAAATCACGACATGGAAATGTGGCTCTTCAAGGTGAATGTGATGCATTTTTCAGTGAAAGAAACAACCCATACCTGAATGATTACATCTTTATATTTAGAAAATCTGTCCACTTTATAACTGAACTCAAACAGACATACTTCTTAAAAATATAGGCCATTGTTGCAGCTCCTTAGTCCCAATTCACAAAGGTGGAGAAGTTTTTCAGTGCACACCAGGGTGCATTATGCATTGTTATGTAAAAGTAATGGACTGAAAAATCAGAACTAAAAGTCAAAGTAAGCACTACATATGTGAACTATTGCTTACAATGGCAGCTGATTTTATGTAAACTCAGTGCATAATTATTGCCAATCAGTTTTCAGCAACCACAAGTCTCAAGGAAGGGACTTGTTTTAGGAAGAATCATAAAACATTTTCCACAATCTAAATTATTTTAGGATGTAGCTAGCTATAATAAAATATTTTCTTTTGTTATGTCCCTTACAAAAGATGCAAATGTATCCCAATATTTCTTTTTTCCAAGTGAGAACAAAATATGTTTCCATATTTGACCAAAAGTATCAACAACTAAACTACCATGCTGGCAACGTGAACACTGTAAATGCAGTGTGGTCATGCAGTCTAACAGGGGTTATATATTTAGGTTCATTCTGGCAGCTCTGGTGATAAAAAAAAATAGGCTATTTCTGAATTAAGCAATGATTAACAAACAAAAATGAACAAAGAAACAAAGAACAACAAAAACAACAACAAAAAAGTCCATACCTTACACACATCTTTTGATTTGGAAGTAGACTGTGAAAGTGTTGTTATGTTTTTTGACAGGCTATGTCATCAAGAACCCACCCAATATATACAAGCAGCAGGGCCATCTTGGCCGATCAATTAGACACCATCCATTAAGGCTCCTAATTTTTGAATAAACATCTGTTCCTTTATCAGAAATCAAAATTTTAAGAACCCTGAAAAACTACAGTTTTGATGCTGAGAATGATCGTCCAAAGTCTGGGAATAAAAGGTAGTTGGGCACCTTAAAATTGTCTCACCTTATGACTTACCCACATTCAAAGAAAACTGAGGCCTTTGTGTACCCTAATCAGCAAGGTGCTTGCTCACATAGAGAAACAGATCTAATTTTAACTTAGCCCTTGTTTTGCCCAAGTTAATATTCTCATTTAAATAAGATTCTTTCTACAGAAAAGCTTGTTTGATGTATCTGCCTCTGTTTAATGATAGGAGATGTGCTGTGTATTCAGATAACAAAATGTAGTATTGTGCAAATTAACATCAAGGAAGTCCTCAAGTGTATTAGAGGGTGGACTGCATAATGAGGATCTGAGATCAAGGGCCTGAGCTGTAATGGTTCTCTTCTGAGGGCATATTTATGCTGCATTTGTGCAAAACAGTAGAGAATGTTATGCTAGAATAAATGGCTGTGATGCAGGAAAGGATCCTCACTGAGGAATCATAGGATGTTTTACCTATAATACAGAGACTTACAGTTGCGTGACATAATGTTACACAGAGAGATGGAAGAATAAGACTGGAGATGCATGAGAAAATAGGAGTTGCACATACAAGCTGGGCAGTTAGACTTCTCAGGATGGATGAGATTAGATAATGCTCAGATCTACAGAAAGTGTTTTTCAGTGCAAAGAACAGCTGTAAAAGACCTCTGTAGTCACTATCCTTCATACACAAATGCAAATACTTCCAGAGTGGAATGTATATAGCAAATCAGACTGGTGCTGATTTTATTTCCTCTTATCATGTTAGAAGATCATGGGAAATTTAAGAGCTTGCTCATGTCCCATTCTGAGATTCTGCTACAAACATAATTTCCATCATTTAGACAGCTCTCCTCAGCTAACAGAGTAAATTACCATTTTGAGGAAGGTCCAGTACAGATTTATTCACCTTTACCTCTACACCTCTCTTCTTTTACTAGTGATATGATTGCTTTAGTTTTTGTGACCTCAAATTTGACGACTAAGGTAGCTTCCCAGGTGTTCATGCCAATTTTTGGCAATGAACTCATTATGTAAAACACCTTCCTTTTTTCTTTTGGGAAAAAAGTCTGAATTTTATTTGGACTTGTGTGCATAAAGAGTCAAACATAAAATAGAACAGCTTGATGTGATCAAAAGAAAATATTTTCTTTGAGCTGAAAAAATATCTTTCAAAAAGTATTGCATTGGCAGGGGCTTTGTTTGGTGGGTTGGTTGGTTTTGTTCTTTTTTAACAAAAGGGCTTCTTATCATTCATTTAAAAATATCATTTGCCAAGACTGTGGCAGCTCTCCGTACTAAGTTCAGCAAAACCTATGCTTCCACCATTTTACCTGAAGCTTTAATAAGCTATTTCCAAGAAATTATGAGAAAGTGAGAGTTAGAAGGTGAAAACTCATTCCAGGGAGGAAAGCAAGTCCATTAAAAACATGCCTGAGCAGAAGTGCAATAGCAGCACTTTGGAATGGGCTGAGGGGGCACAGCAACCACCAGAGCTGTCACTGGAGGGTGTGGAAAAGACACTGAGGTTACAGGGACCAGGGGCCAGGAGGGGTCAGGCCATGAGACAGGGGCAGGACAACAGGGAAGAACCGCTGTCATAGCAGCTGAGACATGCTTTGGCTGTGACAGTGCACAAGGAAGCTGGCTTCTCTGCTTATTGCTGGTCTCATTACTCCCGTGGGAGGCATATTTGCTCACATCCATGTCTACCAGTTTATGGACATCCTTGCGCTACCTACTTCATAATAAAAGTGTCACAGAACACTTATGAAATAGGGACTCTCATTGTTTACAGACCTTGAACACAGAGATCCTTGCATTCATAAATGTATTTGTTCCTATCCCCTTCCTCAACAAGAAACAGGCACTGAATCATTCTCATCCAAATGTCACTGAACTTCTCCTGGTTTAGCCTGCTGGCAGCTCAGCTCTCAGAGCCAGCATCCAGGGACATATAACTCCAATAAATCTGATGGAAATAACACTGCTGCTTGATTGACACAGACAGTGACAGCAGGTATCAGACTTACAGTCCATATGACTGCTTAGTGCAAGCTCAAATTCTCAAAAGCTAAATACTATCAGATTAAAGAAAGAAAACCTCTGCTTTTGACTGTTTTTACTGTTCATTTTGGTTAAGTCTGTATTTCCTTTTTTAAAACAATTTATTGTTGGGACTAAATAATATATACAACCTCCTCCTGACAGATTCTATCTAGCTAGTTCCTCTGAATTGTGGAAAAAAACCATGGAAGATGTGGGCATTACAGTTATAACTGTAGCACATTACCAATTTCATTTTGGATATAACAGAGATTTAAACTTTTGTGAGCAACAAACTGTCACTAGGGTTTCCTGGTACTACACAATACAATGAGTCTCAGGACCTCATACAAAGACTTCTCTAAGCTGCAGAAAATTTCTTTGACATTGTGTTAAAAAAAAATATACGTCTGTTGGGAGCCAGCAGTGGCTGTCACATTCTTCCCACAAAGCTCTTCAGTAGAAAAGGGCTGAAACATTTTAAATGAACTCAAATCAGCCTGGTTACATGTAATATGCAGCTGAAGACTTTCAATGTTTTATCAGTTATTTCTGGGTTTCATACTTTTGGGTCTGCCCGTTTACACATCCATGGTCCTCTATAAGCCAATGTAAGTTACCCCGAAATCCCAATGCTAGCCAGGAAGATCATTCATATCTTTCACTAGACTGTCAAACACCTCATTAGTATTTCAGAGAATCATAGAATGGCTTGAGTTAGAAGGAACCTTAAAGATCATCTAGTTCCAACCCCCCTGCCATGAGCAGGGACACCTCCCACTCGAGCAGGCTGCTCACAGACTCATCCAGCCTGGTCTTAAACATTTCCAGGGATGAGACATCCACGACTTCTCTGGGAAACTCATTCCAGTGTCTCATTCATGGATGAATATGTGAAAAGTCTGTCTTTAGCATGTAGCTGTCACTAGCTCTTGTTCACCATGTTCTGGATGCCCCCTCCCTGGAAGTGTTCTAGGACAGGTTTTATGGAGCTTTGAGCAACTTGGTCTAGTGGGAGGTTTCCCTATCCATGGCAGTGGGGTTGGAGCTAGATGATCTCTGAGGTCCCTTCCAACCCAAACACTCTAAGGTTCTATGATAAAAACCCACAGTATGTGAGGGTCCTATTAGGTTTTGCAGAACGGCAACTGAAATAATTCCATAGATCACAACCAAAATTGAACACATTTTGAATAAAATTTGGGTTGTGCAATTTAAAGCAGCCTGATTTTTTGCTGCTTATGACAGTGTTTGGACAGGCTTTTTAAGGAATTTTGTGAAAGCCAGTTGCCAGTACAACACTTGCATGACTCTAAAGGTCTGAACAATCATACTGATTTCTAGGCAGCCAACTATAAATTCCAGTTAGGAGAGCTATGAAGTGCTTTCTTAAATTGACCCAATCTTCAGAGGTATACCAGCAACACTGTGATGTTTGACTTGTTGCGTTGCCTCATACTGTTTTGAACGTCTGCTCTGCAAATATTTTTTCCTAGATTGTAGGATTTTGGGGATATGAGCCTTCTGATAATTCTACATTCAAACAGCTGGGAGTAGGCAAACAGGAGCTGGCTGATGAATGTGAGTAACTGGTGACTGGTAAATCCTTGTCCCTGATAAACCTACATCTAGAACTTCCTATTCAGTAACTGTCTTTGAATCCTTTATAGTGATAACACATTTCAAATAAAAAGGGTACTTCTCATTTTATTTAAGATAAATTTATCCAGCTCTGACACTTGATATATTTTTGTCTGTCTACAGTATGGATATCTACATCTGAGCTTCTGTCCTAAGCTTCTTTAATAATCCTTGGAGAAATATATGACTTTCTAAGGTTTTTTAAAACATGTCAGGTTCTCTGAAAAGGTATTTCCCCCCAGTGGTTATAAAGGGTTAATAAAGTGAATATTTCAAACACAAATATCTACATTTTGGATATCTAATGTTAAGGAAAATGTCTACTCAGTCTGCCTCAGATTCTTGTCTGCAGAATTACTGTTTCATATCGTATGCCTTATCTTGAAATGTTTGATCTTTTAAGCTTAGTGTCCTGCATTTCTCTTTACTGAATTGCATCCAATTTATTTAAATGATTTTCCTAATTTGTCAAGATCTTTTTAGGTCTGTCCTCATATATGTTTACAGACCCTCACAGCTTGATGTCATTGGAAATTTAATAAGCACACTACACTATTTAATCATTGACTACCTACTCAATGATTCAAGTCACTAATGAGAACATTGATGAGAACCGGGCACAAGACTGATCTCTGCAGAACATTACTCAATAAGTAATGCTAGCCAACAAAGAACAATTAATAACTAGTAAACATGGTTTCTTAAACATTTGTCTTTCTGCGTGATAGTAATTTCATGAAGACCTCACTTCCCCTTTTTCTTTATGAATATGTCATGCAAAACAGTTAAAAAATTTTGAGTAGAGGTCAAGATACACAATATATACTATTCTGCATACTCAGTGCTTCTTATCAACACAGAAGGAAATTCAGAGAATATATGTTCTTGACGAATTTATATTAGCTGTTACTAATCCTCGTGCTATTTTGGGGGTGTTTACAAAAACATATGTTTTCATTTTTTTTTTGTTATGACAGAATCATAGAATGATATAATCAAATAATTTTTAGGATCTTAAAGATAATCAAGTTCCAACCCCCTGCCACAGGGTACTGGTGGTGGTGAGAAACTGAAGCTTCATTATTGCAGAAACAGAAGTTAAAATAACTAGCCCATAATTTCCAATCTCTCCCCTACCCATCTTAAAGATAAACTTCATACATACCTTCTCCCTCAGGGGCTTGCTCTAGATTAAGCAGGACTATCTGTCTGAGTAACCTTTCTAGGCCTCTTTCTTGAGGAAACAGACTCTGAGGGGAAAAACAGAAGAGAAATATCTTGTCTATCTCCAGATCTTCTGAGGAGGTACAAAGCATAAAACTAAAAAGTGATAATGTCAGTCGGCTAAAGTTTACTGGGTGAGACCCATCCCTAATGTTTGGAAGATAATTTTTTTTAGCTCTAGAAAATTTTGAAAATTTGAATTTCATTTAGTAGTCTTTACTCAGTTCTCTCGTGCCCCAAGTTCTTGCTCCTTTAGCAAAGGTGTCATTTTTATTACATAAAACAAGATATGGGTTATGCAAATTAAGGTTTTCCATTTAATAATGCCTAATAAGTTCTTGGTCGTTAGTGATTTTAACAAAATATATTTATATAAACAATGGGATTTATTTTAATTCATTCTGGGAAGGTAGTATAAATTCTGTGAAAATTCACACCAAAGTCACTCTACAGTAAGTTATATAAGGTCCATGATGACTCTTCCTCAACTAAAATAAATATAACTCAGTCTGTTCTTTTTACAAATGAATGAAATTTTGTCATTTATGGTATTTATAGTGCAGCTAACTGTACCGTTCATGAAATGTTGGTGTCTTAACAACTGCAATGAAAAAATTTCTGCTGTTATCTCTGACAAATTACAACACCCGTGTTGTTTGCAATTATTCTGTTTGTGATAAATACTTCTAAAGTAATCAGAAATAGCTGTTTATAGAATATTTTCAAAATTTTCAAGAAGCATTAGACACCATGAGGGCATGGGAATTGTCATGCACTGGAACAGGTTGCCCACGGAGGCTGTGGATTCTCTGTCCTTGGAGAAGTACAGACTAGACTTGGAGATGTTCAGACTGGACTCAGCTAAACAGAGCCTTTAGCAACATGCTTTCACTGGGCCTTCTTTGAACTAATCAAAGTCAACCAAGAAATAAAAAACATATTTTAAACAATGAGATTGACTAGTCAAACTGAGATTTGTTTCTATCTCTTAAGGTCTGATTACTATTGCAAAGGTATGATTTTGTCAAAAAATGACTGATCTCAACAATCAAAAGTCAGTAATATTCCAGGGATTGTGTTGTGCTTATAATCATGATGAGCAGTTGGTGTTGAATCAAACATGGCACTGTATTCTGAAATAATTGCATTTGATTTCTTATTTTGTCTAATCAGTTGGAAGTGCTTTCCATTTATATTTGTTTTTACTTTACCATGTGAATTGTTACTTACAGAGATTATTGAACATTATAATTTCTAGAGGTATATAGTTACTTCCATTTGCAAGAAACATTGCAGAAATGTTGAATCATATTTCCTGAACATAATGAAAAAAACAAGCTATAATTTAAGTACTATTACATTTGAGGAAGAGAGGAAATAATACAGGAATAATCTGCACTGACTTTTTTAATACTCCAAATAATTTCCCATACCACTTAGAATCTACCTTACAATAAATTAAGTCACTTTTTATTTTTCATCACTAAAAATTTTAGATGGATACTTTTGCTTCTTTGAATTATTTTTTTTTTTCCTTTGGTATCACTATTTGTACTCCTGAGAAAAATAATTTGACATTCATCTCAAAAAATGAATATGGAACAAATTGACAGATCTCTCTGGGAAGATCAGAGAAGCTCCATTACACACAAAGAAGGGAGATAAGACAAAGGCCAGAGTTACTGAGCAGAGGGAAAGAAAAGACAAATGCTAATTACTATGCCATTTCTTAGAATACACTTCATTTTTTATCTGCAAAATAAAGCTATATACTGATCCATATAATTTGGTAAGTCAAGTGGAGTTTTTTCAAAATCTGATTAATTTAATGAGTATGTAATTTCATTCACAACTCCATCTACCTAATAAAGGACAAGGAGATGATTAATTATGTACTGTCTAGAGGAGAAATAGTGTTAAGTGACAAAAGTCTGTGATTTTTCTACCTTTCGTAGGAGGCACATACGAAGGATGATTTGCCTGTTCAGGTCAGTTCATAGGATTCTCCCTATCTAATTGCTGTTTCAGTCTTGTTGGCTAATTTCCTTCCTTTTTATGTGCCTGTGCCTGTTAAGCTTTGAAAGCAGCTATTTCTTTGCCTTGCCTTGCACTAGCAATATCTTGATCACAGAACATTGTTCCAAGAAGTTTGGAGAAATCAGCTGATACCTACAGTGAGTCACAAACCTGCATAGGAAGTAAGCAGGTTCTTCTTGTCCTAATTTATTTACACTGATGAGTTTATAATGGTTTAAGACATCCCAGTCAGCCTATGGGATACAGTGAAGATACTAACCTGAAGGTGGGCTACCTGGAAAACGTCAAAAATAAGGATCAGAATAGCCACTGTAGACATTCAGTAGCTTGGAAATCTGACTGAAATGAACTGTTCAAAAAGGCCATTTTTCTGCCTGAGCTCTGAGAAGCAGACAGACCCCATACAGGAGAGTTTCCAAGAGAACAGCATTGAGGTATATGCACAGCAGATGTGACTCAACGTGTCTGTTGCCAGAGAGGTGCCATTTAGCTCTGACTATGAAATCAATTCCTTCTATTAGCAGCCATACCAGAAAGCTGGCTGCCCTCTCCTGAAAGTAATTGCTCTCAGTCCCTGTAGGCAGCATGAAAAGACCATGTACACGGGAGTTGCAGAATTGTACTGGCCAGTTTCAGCGTGACCAATATTGCCTTGGTTATGGCCAAATAAACACAAGGAAAGAGGGAGCTGGATGTAACAGACTACATCATAAAAGAGCTAATGCTAAAAATCTGCAGTCTTGTCCTTCAGCTGCATGAAAAATAGCAGAGATATTAAGATAGGGTCCTAGAAAGCTGGGAACAGGAAAAGTATCACAAAAATGAGAGAGTGAGTAGGAAGAAATTAAATGGTAAAATGGTCATGGATATCTTCTGACCATACCAGATGATGGACAGGAACTTAGAGTGGGCTTCTTCACCCTAATTTTAGCCACAAAAAAGTTAAGTACTGAGGCAAGTCATTCAGACTCTCTATCATCAACAGAGACATAAACATATTGAAAAAATTTATCCTACTTGACTTTGATTCCATAATGGGATGAATTTGGTTTGTAAGCAATCTGAGTTTCTTTTTTTGTTAAAGGGGGTTGGCTAGATGAATAGCTTAAAGTTTAACTAAAAGAACAGTTCAAATAAGATATCTGACTTTTAGGTAAAGTCAGATGAAAGATGTTCCACTCAAAGCCGAAACAACAGAACAAAATAAAGTGAGATGGGTTTCCCAAACAAATAATTAAAAAAAAAACCCCAAACAAACATCAAAATAAGCATGTAGTAAAATATCAAACACAGGGTTGCTATGAACACTTTGTCTTGATCAGTAACATCTATGTTAACAAGCAAATATTTGTCTTAAAACATGATAGGAATACAAATATCTGATCTTTGAAAATTTAATACTATTTTTCAAAATTAGTCATTAACGGAAGTATTAACTGAATAATCAACCTCACTAATGTATTTAGAGGTTTTTTTCCTATAGATGCATTTGTAGTAAAAAGATTAAAAATATAATGAAATTAATACAACTAAATTAAATTTGCAGATTTGGCTTAGAGAATGAGTTCTGTAAAAATATAATAGGCATTTAGCATTTATATAGCTATTACTGCTTGCTGAATATTCAGTCTCTGTTTAAGATTGGCCCAGAACAGACAACCGGTAAAGCTGACTGATTTCTCCACTCAAATTAAGTGTTGCCAATTCGATAGGGTCACTTGGGATCTATACATGGAAATAAAAACCAATGCAACAAATTTGCTCAAGGATGCAACTCTGGTCTATTCCTTTTTTTCAATAGAAGCCATTTTAGAGTCCTGTGATACTGAGCAATGGACATTTTATGGGGATTTAGTCTGCGCTTATCCATGCTCTGGTCTAAATAGGACTTCATATCACATTTAACACTGCCTGAATGTCTCATACACTTCTTAATTCATTTTTGCATTATTCAGGTTGTATTAACAATTAATTCTTTTTCATGTTGAATTTCATCAAATCATATTAACTATCTGACTTATTTTCTCTGTCATCCACATGGGAAAGCTTGATAGTACCAATAAAGGACCTGGAAAACAGAATGGAAATGACTGTTGAAAGGTTTCCTCCCCTGTTTCTCGTTTCAGGACAGAATAAACAACTAAAACAAGTATCTATTTTCTGTGGTACACCAAAATAAGTAAGAAAGGAAAAAAGTATAATGACAGAGCCAAACAAAAATTGCTCTAACTAAATTATTGTATTTCATAATAAATTATTTAATATAGACTGATTTTAAATGTATAATTTCCCACTGATAAATTTAAAGTGGGGTCCTGTCAGTGGCCTGCAGATTGGATCCAATCTGTGAAATTTTCTCTAGCAGACTCAGGAAACCAAATTTTGGCAACATATATCTTACCTGTGCTTTAAAACAACACAAGATGCTGTTGCCACCACTACTCTTTAGAAAGCAGAAAATGAACCTGCATATAATGCTATGTCAGCACAGCAACGGCCAGCATGCAGTAGAAGCTGTCAATAGAACAAGATCAGGCTCTAATGGTTACAAAAGTTGAACTATTTGGAGATATAAGACTATTATGTGAGACACTTTTCAGAAAGACAGATCAGATGAGGACTTAATTTTGTTATTCCAACAGTCATCAGTAACTGGTATCACATCTGGTGAGATTCTTCTGACTTTTTAGATATAAAATATGAAAGTGGAGTATCTATGGGTACTAATTGTTACAGTTTTGTTTCTCAACCTACCAATTTTTACACCACTGCAATAGTTCTATACTTGCCCAGAGATATAATATCTGCAGAGTCTTTAATAGTAATGTCTATATTCACTTGGTACAGGAATATATATGCATACGTTCTTGCAGTCTTGTCCAGAGTCTCTTGTTTACTAATATGAACTTAATCACACCTACACATGGAATAAATGCCTGAGAACATGAAGTTCTCCACAGGCATTATTGTAAAGTGGGGACTGTGGAACTGATTGACAAAGACAACTTGCCACACACTTTCGCACGTGCAAGAAAGTCAAGGGCAAATGCAGTAATATATCATCCTTGATAAGCTTTAAATCCAATCATACTCTAAAGTCTCAAATAGTCAATAATCTGCTAGTCTGTCTCTACAAAGCTCAATTTCAGAGCCTAGTGCTGAACATAAATCTTAAATTCTTTAACATTTCATGTTTACTGTCAGTCTTCATATTTATTTTCTGTAACACTGAAAAGCCTGAAAGACTGTTAAAAAATTGCAAAGACAGTGCTAAAATGTACATTCTCCTACATAATACAGAAACAGATTAAGGTAACTGGGCATCACAGTTAACCTTACGACAGTGAGAGCTACAGTGAACGTTTCAGGACATGTCAGTTTTAAACACAATTCCATGAGAACTTCTGTGGCTTGTGATGTTCTCTCAAGTGAGTCTGTCAAAAAGGGGAGAAGTTAGAAGCATCAAATCAAGTCAATTAACTTCAAAAAAACCCAAAACAAACAACCCAACAAACCACAAAAAACCCAACCAAATAAACAAACAAACCAACCAAAAAAAACCACCAAACCTACCATAACAAGGCATACAGAAACATTTCTGAGAAGCACCTAGGGGAAGAAATAAAAATGAATAACTAGATTCTGTCAGAAACATGAAAAGCAGTGAGCTAATCAGGCTCAGTAATCAAAATACAAAAGAAGAATTCAAGAGGGATAGCAGCAGAAAATCTACATAAATCTTTGTAAAGACGTTCCTTATAGAGGAGAGCAAAAATGCTTTCTACATCATAGGTGTTCTTTACATAATCGTCCCAATTTGTGTGTAAATATAAGAGGTTTCAAAATGAAATAATACAAAAAATATACCTACAGACTAGAAAAAGTTCTCTTTTTTTCTCAGATTTTGAAACATTTTAATAAACAATTCCCCACCTTTAAGTATTTTGAGTGTGCTCAGAAACAACTGTTTGTTTGTTATTTTCCCCACAGTTCAATGGGACGATGTATGAGGGTTTTTTTCGATTACTACCCATACACTCACGCAAATAAAAAGAATTGTAATTATGCAAATGGAAATGAGCATAACAATGAATCACAATTCATTTATTATAACCACTGTCCGAATAAGAGGAAGTGTCTTTAATGGTTAAGTGTATACTTGATGGAAAAATTAGAATATAGAGCAGCAAAGTGAGTTGCTCAAAGCAAAGCAGAAATTAGAAAGCAAGTAATCTTAGAGCTTCTAATCTCCTAGTCTAATTGCCAGCCACTTTTCCATTGAGAGTCACTGTTCTCATTTCAGAGAGATTTGGGTGTCTGTCTGTCCCCAGGATTAAAAAAGATAGTTTCTAGAACCTCATATCCACAATGGAAGTAAATGTGAAGAGGAAAAAAAAAAAAGAATGCATGATGCTGATCTCTCTGACAGCAATGTCTGCCATCCTTGACAACATTAAGCAGGGAAATCAGAGGGAATTCAAAGGAAGTAATTGATTGGTCGTGTTTACATACTGGCTGAATAAAAATATTTTCCTTTCATGTTGTCTACCACAATTCCTGTTTTTTTCCTCAGGCTGCTATTGGTTTATATGAAAATCTACCAACCCAGTCCCACATGTACAGCTATAGAAAATATTCCTATCATGTTTAGCATCTGATCAGCAAAGTTTTGCTACTCCAAATCAACCCCGAACCCTGCAGGATGCATCCTCCATTGTTTCAATAGACAGCTTGTGAACTGAAGTTACCCAATTCCCTATGACTGCCTGTCAAACTGTTGCTTTGTTACCTGCTATACTAGCAAATTTCTTGCAAGCAATCTGTGAAGCTTGGGCCTACAACTGCGCTTTTTAACTCCCTGGCAGATGTGATCTCAGAAATACATTTTTACTATTTTATGACCTTGTGGTATTTTGAATAGGTGTACTGAGAAAAGAGTATGTGATTATATACATATGTATCAGATCTCATAATTATTCAGAAGTAGCCAAGATTCAGACTCCAATTTAATCCACTGTTAAGCATATTCATTACATTTCTTTTTACTCGGTAATAAAGCTTCCCAAAAGACTGAAGTGGTACTATGGCAAGAACAAATTAAATCAGAACATTTGTATGTTCTGATCCTTTTTTCATTGGAGAACTCACCTTTAACCTGCTTATGTTTTAAGCTGTATTTCTTCATCATTTGATCAGTTACAACAGTTTGAAAAACTGTATTTTTTTTGCAAGGAAATGGAATACAGGCAAATTTTTGTCTAACTGCACCTCTGATAGATCACAGTCACATGGCCCTATTTGTTTATTTTTTTCTAGGAAACCTCTCCTAGTGCCAGAAATAAGTTTACTATTTCAGTCTTTCTTCATGCAGATACTAAAAGCATCTGTTAAATATTCTTGAGCAAGGACTTAGCAAGGGCTGCTGCTAGGGTTTTCTCTTTCTGCCTCTACAAATCTCTACTCTCCAAGCACACTGGCTTCACTAGAGAGCTGGCATGTGTCCCAGGAGTTCTTCATCCCATGCTGGAGAAGTAAACAGAGGGCTACCCCGGGTGTGCACCTGCTCCTCCCTGCTGAGTCCCATACCAGCACAACCACTATTTTCCCAGAATTCCCCTGAATATAAACCCTGGATCTCTGGTCTGCTCCAGCACTCCCAAAGCAGAAGGGACAAACCTCACTTTTAAAAAGAGTGGAGGCAAAATGAGACCACTTCCACCACTCTCTGTGCTAATGGAGAAGCCATGAAAGTAGTGTTTAGCATGGAAACCATGAAACTTTAATATAGTAGTACCAATGATTTGGAATCATTTGATATGTACATTTAGACACAGAATTGTGTCATGGCACACTGTCACTGATCTCTCTACAAGATCCATTTGCATCTTCAGTCCTTCAAATCTAAGTGGCGTTTATTCCACCTCTCAAAATGGTCTTGGTTCTTTACAAGGCTGTAGGAAAGAACAGTGTTATATTTCTTCCAGTTTCTCCCACCTGCAGCCTACTTTCTTGTGATCTGGTAATTTCCATCTATGTATAACAAAGGAAAACAAATGTCAGAACTGAAGTAAGGAGATAAATATTTTCAATATATTTATTTGAAACTTATCTTTAAAAAAATCAAGCCAAATATATTCATGTGAAAGCCATTCTCGGGACTTTCCAGCTTCCTCTCTCTCCTTTTCCTTCTGTTTTGCTGTTAATACAGGACAGAACAACAGGAAGAATTAAAAATTAAGAAATTAATTAAGAAACATTGCAGTAGTCTAAAACATGAAAAAAGTGAAATACTTATTTTTATAAAAAGAATTTTCATTGAATGCTCCAACAAACTCTGCAGACTTAGCTGCAGCAACCATGAAATGAGGACTTCAGGATCCTGAGAGAAGGTATCTCCAGGAGTCTACACTACATCCCACAAGGTTTAACTTCTATATTAATGACCTGGATTATGGGACAGAGTGCACCTTCAGCAAGTTTGCAGATTATATAAAAAGTGGACTGTCTGATAGAACAGAGGGTTGTGCTGCCATTCAGAGGGACCTCCGAAGGCTGTAGAAATGAGCTGACAGCAACCGCATGAAGTTCAGCAAGGAGAAATGCAAAGCCCTTCATGTGGAGAAGAATAAACCTGTTCACAGGTATATGCTTAGGGCTGAATGAGTGGAAAGCAGCTCTGCTAAGACGGCCAAGGAGGTGCTGGTGAACACCAAGCTGATCATAAGCCAGTAATGTGCCCTTGCAACAAAGGAGGCCAACAGCCTCCTAAGCTGCATTAGGAGTAGTGATGTCGGCAGGTCAAGGGAGGCAATCATTCCTCTCAGACCTGGTAAAGCCACCCCTGGAGTCCTGAGTTCAGTCTTGGTCGCCCCAGTATATGAGAGACATGGACATAATGGAGAGAGTCCATTGAAGGGCCACAAAGATGATTAAGGGATTGGAGCACCTCTCCTATAAGGAAGGACTGAGAGAGCTAGGACTTTTCAGCCTGGAGAAGGCTCAGGGGATCTTATCAATATATATTAACGCCTGAAAGAGAGGTCCAAAGAAACAGGCTCTTTTCAGTGGTTCCTAGTGACAGAATCAGAGGCAATGGGCCCAAACTAAAATACTGAAAATTCTGTATAAACATGTGAAAAAATAGTTTTGCACTGTGATGGTCAAACAGTGGCATAGCTTGCTCAGAGAAGCTGTGGAGTCTCCATCCTTGGAGATATTCAGGCCCTGACTGGACACAACCCTGAGCAACCTGGTGTAGGTGACCCAACTTGAGCAGAGGGTTGGACTGATCAATCTCCAGGGTCCCTTCCCACCTTAGCCATTCTGTGATTCTTTGTAAAAGAAGACACTTAATAAGCATGGCCCATGTGCAAGAAAATGATTATGGAAACTATTAAGATCACTGGCAATTTAAGCATTTACTTTAATAATACAACAAAAATGTTTGACAATTTTTATCAAATTGTGAGAAGAAAGATGAAAGGTTATTGCATAGAAGACACAAAGTTTGATTAATAGCTAAAATCCATGGTTGCAGCTAGGCTGCAATACCCTAGACGGCAAATTCAGACATCTATATAAAAATCTTGTCTGCAAACCATGCCCAGTGTTTAACACTTTGGTGGGGCAGAATCCCAGCCTGACAGGCCATTCAGAGACTGGGTGAAAGAAAAAAGGAGAAACACATGGTCTCTATCACAAAGTAACTTAAAATACCATTTATACATGATCAGCCTGAATATGAAAGGCTAAGCTTTTTTTTTTTTTCTTAGCTATTATTTAAGAATCTATTTTATAGAAGAGATAAACCATTATGTCTGACATCGCATGTGCTCAAAAATCAGGTTCAAACAGTAGGCTGCTTCTTCATATGTGTATGTACTAAGACTCCATTCTTGTGCTTTTGCCTCTGGCATATGATGGTGAATTTATTTGCTTTTTCTTCCAGCAAAGGCAACACCACCACACAGCAGAACCCAGAGATTAAAAAGAAAAAAAAAAATCCATTAAGAGGCATTCTCATTACCCCTCCTTCCTGACATATGGTGATTCTGAAAAGGCTCTGTCTTGCTTTGTCTAATGCACTGAGGTGTTGAACACCAGCTATCATCTGATAACAATCAAGACTCAGTAGAAATTCAGCTCCACAGTCACCACAATCACCATATTCTCTATTTTAGAAACCCAGATCTTCTAACCTACTCCTTGCATGAAGAACTACCATTTGTTGACAGCAGTAACTGATGTGCCTGTGTGAGCTGAGGAAACTTCGTCCTACCAAGAACTTAATAGTGGCTAGAAGACAAGAGTGAAAACAAACTACAGCTATTCTTAATTCTCAACAAAGGAATTTCAAAAATAGGATTCTATATTTCAGAACTTGGTCTTCTATATATGAAATGTAATTTTTGTTTTATAAAAGAAATATAATTTAATACTTTAATGTTTGACTGAGACTGTGAAATCTTCCATCCTCCTCTGTCCTACTACTGTCACTACTAAAATAATCATTACCACTGGCCATCCACTAACAGCTCTACAGTCCAGGAGAAGCATTTCCATTAGTTTTCTTGTATCACAAACATACCTGTTACTTACTCCATTTTTCCTTCTTTTTTTTTTATTTTTTCTCAGTTTGATAAATTCCCATTTAATTACATTGGAATTCAAACAAAATGCTGCAGCTGACTTTCATGCCTCCTCTGTTTAGCACACTGCCTCTGAGGAATGAATGGGCGTGAAGAACAGTTAAAGTGAGGATGGTAGGTATGACACTGAGACAACTGGTACAACACCATATAGCTCTGCTGCAGCTGTTCTTCTCAAGTGGTTTGAAATGACTGATTTCCTTTTACAAAGACTAAACGGAAGCATGTGAAAAGACACTGGCTTGTTTAAGGATACTGTGAGGCTGGTAGCAAAGAAGGGGTAAGAATCCAGATATTAAGCATCCCAGACTGCAGCTGCCCCCCAAAAAAACCTTTTTTTTTTTTTTAAGTTCAGAGGTACAAATTTAACTATAGAACTTTATCAGAATAAGTAACAGAGCTTTTCCTTGCTAGGCTCATCTTCAGCTTGATAAAAAGTATGTTTTAGTCTCTCTACAATGAATAGGTACTTTTCCTTATTAACAAATCAAATGTATTCTTAACAAAATGTTCTGTCTTTCTATGTCTGGAATAGAAGGTATCAACAGAAAAGAGCTGAATAAATCCTGTGCACGTACAATGTAAACAATGCACAGTAAATCATTGTAAATCCAAATGCTGTTATAATGGATTGATTTAATGTGGAATAACTGAATGTAGAATTTAACTAATTCTTTATATGAAACGAGATAAAAATCAATTATTCATAGGAAGCCACATCCATTGGCTTAGATTTTTTTTTCCCCACAAATATTAATGAATATGGCTTTTACACATTTAAAATGTTTATTTAATGAAAATTAATCATGTGATGCATTAAGGGATGATTATATAAAAATAGCAGCACATTATGATGCAGAAAAAGGCGGAATCTTAATAGCTGCTTTCATTTATATTTTATGTGCAAAAACCTCAGCATAAAAAAATTATAAGAACCTGACTTTAAGTCAAAGTTATTCAAAGAAATGTTACTTTCTCATTTTTTAAAAACTTACTTTCTTATATTAAGAAAGTATTATCTATAGGTGAGGGCACAAGGCTGCAAATTAAAACACATAGATACTCTGTCACACAGATTTGCTCTTTGGCATAGGGAGAGATTTTATGACAGCTTTACCTTACCTGAAAAAGCTGACTTTTAGCAGAACCATGTGAGCTGACCTCTTGTGAAAAAACAAACTTATAACCTGGTATTTGTATAAACATGGAGCTTCTGTTCCCCTGTTCTGTGACTTAGACAGACACAGTCCCAGAGCTTTACAGTTCAACCTTTCACAGGGCCCTAAAGGAAGCTACACAGAGAACAGTCAGGTGAGCCAAAACATGGATGTATCTGCACCTTGCCTGAGCAAGTGCCATAAAAAAAAAAAAAAAAAAAAAAAAAAAAAAAAAAAAAAAAGGTATGAAGAAGGTTGTCCTGTAACTTCTCTAACCAGATCTGAAAGCATTAGTGAAACTCTTCCACAATTAATGCCACATCCCAGAGAAAGCTGCTCTGACCTATGAAAAATTTCCTATTCTGAATCCAAATGAAATAATAATTATAATGGAAGGTCAGTAAATTAACCCCCTCCCTTGGTTTTGTCCACCTCTAATGAACTTATTATGGGGTTTATTATTATTTTTAATGTAATAAATACATGGTAATTAAACAGATGTACAAGAAAGGTTCACTATACTGTGCCAGCTAATGCATTTAGACTACCATGTCTTGGTGATGTAGGGATTATGTTCTTTGTATGGCACATTATAACTTAACTATGGACACTTAACAGCATTTAAAACAGAGTAATGAATAGCATTACTTTCAAGAGTTTATAATTAGGTGTTAACATTTTTCAAAATGAACTAATATGCAAAATAGTTCCTCCTTATTTTGTGTGAAGCATATTTAAGTGAAAAGATAAGCTTAAAATATAGCATGCAATCATGGTCAGATATATGCCCTGCAAATTGAAAAGTGATAAGTGACCACCCCACACTATACATAACATAAAACAACAAACACACACAGGGTTTTTTATTTGTTAGTGCTTGTGACAAACCAACAGAACAAAACCTATTTCCTGTGTACTCACTGGGCTGCATTATCCATGGATCACATTTAAAGTGGAACTAATAATTTTAAAGAAACTGTCATAACAGCTCTAATTCAGTGACATGCACCCAGAGATGTGATTTGCAAGAAGCAAAGTCACCAGTAGTTCATGGTTCAAAAATAGCTGGTCTTAAACCTTCAATAGCTAAAAAACCTGATATCACCAACTAAAAAGAAACAAGGTAAGAAAGTAGCTACATATAGAACTAACATTTATGCTTGACTAGATGCAGTAGGGACGTAACAAAACTGGTTAGCTGATGAGAGACCCTACAGGAGTTTTTCACAAAAACAGGAAAAAACAGCACTAAACTGACATTTACTCAGCAAGCCACCAACCAGAAGCGCTTGGGGGACCCCCTACACTGAAGCAAAATGCCAGAGCTGTATAATGATTAGACTTTGATGGATCCCACTGATGTCCCAAAGGCTTTTCTGTTTCTATTTTTTATTTCTTTCATCTGATCTTCATCCATAATTTGACAAACTATTTTTAAGTGTCTATTTTCCTTGTGATTTATATATTCCACACTCACAAAATTAATTCAATGCTTCACCCTATCACCAACTACGCTTATGTCTTTCTTAACTGTTAAAGTGAAAACGTAATCTAAAGCCTGTCCCATTTAGAAGTAGAGATAAAATCTGATCACTTTAAAAGCAGTGACAAACATACCCCTGCAGCTGAGATTGCCCCAAATTGTGTGCTTCTAAAGTCACATTCTACCACTGTTTTCTATTCTCTTCATTAAGCTCCCATGACAGAAATAGGAAGAAGATTTTTTTCTTTTTCTTTTTTTTTTTTTAAAGGGTAACTGTGAAAGGTTTATGTAGATTTCTTCAAAATGGTTTTCTGGGTACTGAGAGACAGGCAGGTGGCAGGTTGTCAAGGGTCAGGTATGGGCTGGCTCCTAGACAAATGGCAGATGCTCTTTGTTAACCCATCTCCCTTCCCAAGGGGGAAAAGAAAGGGAATACGGGAGAGAAACTTATGGTTCGGAAAACTAAAACAGCATTAACAAAAATACTAACAATAAAAATAAATATATATAAATATATTAAAAATATCAAACCCACACCCACTCCAACCCCCACCCCCGATAGGAATTACATCACCATTACCACTGATGCTGTGGACTAGGCACTGGCAAAGTCCCAGACTGGACTCAGCAGCAGATGGGAACCATATTTAGGAGCTGGATTCTGGAACTAGACCAAAACCACACAAATCAGGATCAAAGGCAGAGCTGACAGAGTCCTCCTTGGACACCTGCCATTGATGAAGGGCTTGACCCTTGTAATCCCTTGGCTTTATACTGAATATAACATATATGGGATGGAAAACCTAGCTGGTCAGTTTAGGGTCACCTGTTCTGTCCAGTCCTCCCCACACATGAAGCCTTTTACTTTCTGCACCCCCAATGTGGTACACAAGATTAGCAGTGGCCTTGGTCTCCACAGGAGCAAGTACAAGCAAGAGCCTTTCTGCAGAGCCATACTTGGTCATAACTATAAACATTACCACCTCTAGAAGCAGTCACTGTCTGTGAAAATCTGCCATTAACTCAGAAAGTGCAGTCATTTAGAAGACACTGAGCTGAAAAGTAAAATCACTAACCAGAATTAGTTTTGTACCAGTTCAAACCAGGACACTGGTATAAATCAGGATATGTACCCCCTCAGTCAGGGAAGGTCATCCCATTACTGAGAGTGTGACCCGGTCTTTGTCCAGATGAATCTACAGTATGCTAATGAGACTCACCTATGCTAAAGCTCTTGTGCCTCCCACCTCCAGGGAAGCACAAGTAAAAGAATTTTCTATAAGACCTGATAAAATGCATCAGTATTTGACTTCTGAGCCCCTCCATTGCCTTGCATCTCTGTGGATGGTAAACTCTTATTTATTTAATTGGAGGAATATTTTTATTAAATTCCTAAGTCATTTATTGTCTAACAGTGGTGTGCAACAGTGTAAGCAAGTCATCTTTTACATATACTGAAGAGAGCCAGGTTAAATCTAGTGAAGTGCTGGTGACCTACTTAGCATTTACAAAGATCTTGTTTTTCAGTCTGATGCTGCATCACTGCACTACCACTTAGAGCACCTCTAAAACTAACAGCTTAAAACAAATTATCATCCAGTCCTGGTTAAATCATAGGCAAGGTATAAACTTGAAAACTGCACGATTAATAATACCTGAATTAAAATATAGCCTCTCAGATGACCCAGGCCCAGCATACTAGAAATTATTGCTAAGAGAAGTTTGAAGGGGTCTCAGAAACGAGTCTCAGTGAATATTCCTCAAAGGCAAAGGCAGAGAAAGAGCACATTTCTCAAATGTAGATGAATCTCTGATTCAGTGCTCACTATCACCATCATAAAGGTCTTTTTTTAGTGGGATAGGGGACCACGGAAGAAAAGGTTTTGTGCAGTAAACATTCTTTTCTTTATTGAAAGATGTGACTAGCTGAAGACAGTAAACATCTGGAAGATGCAATTTATAAGGAAAGATTTTTGATTCAAAGAAGAAAGAAATAAATTGTTGCAGTTTTTTCTTTGCTCCGAGTAGCATAACTAATGAGTTCAAATTGTTACAGGAGAGAATTAGCTTTCTAAAAGAATAGATAGCCTATGGGAACTGCAGCATCCCCATCATTTAAAAGATTGCTAGAACAAATGTCTGTCAGGAGCAGTTTAAGTGCAGGTGGGTCTGCTTTTTGTGCATGGAAATCAGATGAATTTCTGTCACTGTTATTTTTTTACTTCCATACTGCAAAAAGCCATTGTCAAATAAACTCTGAATTAGTTTGGGGGAATCCTAAGTGAACACAGAGGTATAATCAGTGAGTTACACAGGTTTTTCTACATTAAAGAGCAGATTGAATTAATGAGTAGGTTTTGTCTCTCTGCACAGGCACTTGGGGCAGGATTCAGATGTTTAGATGTTCAGTGGGTTTTCAGCTACTCCATGTTGCCATACTTGCTGCCTCATTGCTGCTACAGAACAGCACACCTCTCCCATGGATCTGCCAGCCCCACACATATCTGGGACACTGATGGTATATCAGAGGGAACCTCATGCAGGGCATAAGCTGAGAGCCAGCACAGGCTCATACAGTTACCCCCAGAGAGGCAGCTAGTACATTTTGGCATGGCCTGACACAGTACATCCTCACATGCCTCCAACAGTTGCATGAGTAGGTCATGATCTCCTCAAGGCCCTGCGTGAGATATCCTGGAGCCTTAGAGGTGATACTAACTCTTATATTCAGGCAAATGAATCAAACTCCTAGTGTTTAATGCAAGACCAGAGCTATAAAATTCTGCCCAATACCTCTTGCTATACACATATTTTGGAATCATGCTATTAAAACCTCCTCTGAAACCATACAATAAGTTATACTTCAAATTATGACCAGCTCTGTTTTAAAACAATTTGGATATGATTTTCCAAACTTCTGTGCCACAACTATCATAGGTTTTTAGTGGCTTTAATTTCCTTTCTGATAAATGTCTGTTTGCACAATAGATCATTACGAAATAGTTGGTTGAAAAACACGTTTTAAAGCTATAAAACCAGTGGTAAATTATTAAAGCTTAATAGAGAGATGCTGAACCAAACACATAAGGTGTGAAGAAAATACTAAAAAAAGAAAATCAACTGTAATTTATGTAGGAAACCATATAGTTTATGAGCTGCTATACTGATCAGTATTCAGAATCCGATTCTGTCTGCCAGTCAGTGGAGAGATGAGGAAAGATGAGAGGGGCATACCCTGAGAGAAATATATAAACTTTCCTTACTTTTTGTTTTAATAACATGTGAACTTAGAGGTCACTACCTACTAAGGTTAACAGAGATTTAACCCAGTAATATTAAATATTAATGTTTTATCTTTCTCTTGCATTTTAAGTAAAAAATTTAAAATCCATTTGTTCCCAGAAGCGAGCAACAAAGACTGGAAGCTATGGTTTGTTTGTGGGTTTTGTTTTGGTTTTTTTTTGGTCTGGTTGTATTTTTGCTTGTTTGTTTGGGATTTTCTGTTTGTTGGGTTTTGGTTGGTTTTTTTTTTGGGGGGGTGTTGGTTTTGGTTTTTAATAAAGTCATTTTTATTAATTAACAGGAAAATCTTCAACATAATAGCTTTCAGATTCCTGTAGCTTCCAGAGATAATTCTCACTCAGCTTCCACTGGCTTCTTTTGGAACCATTTATTTTGATACTACTGATTAACAACAGGACAAACAAAACTATGTCAGTGGGGTTTTTTTCATATTTTTTTTTCATAATCCTGGCTAACAAAAAAATTAAACAAATAATTAGTTAAATTATCCATAACAAGACAAATCTGAAGGTCTGTATCTTTTTTTACTTTTTTTTATTAGTCAGAAGAAACAACTTTTACATCTTAAGTCATAGTTTGAATATATTAAGCCAAAACATAAATTGTTTCTAGATTTAATTCTTCTTATCTCCTTTTTCAAATGTCTTCCAGTATTTTCTGAAACCTTCCTGAAGACTTCAGGAATTTGAAATTTAACAAGAAACTGAGATTACATAATCAAAATTATTCCACTCCTATTCCAGAGACTTACTAGATTCCTGGAAGTTAAAAATACAGTGAAATCTCCTACAAATTTAGAAGGATGTTGAGATTACTGCAAACAAGAAAATGTGGCTTAGCCACATGGCTTAACCTAACAATGTAGGTTAGAAGGGACCTCTAGAGCTCATCTACTCCAATTCTTACTCAGAGCAGGTCCAACGAAGGCAGGTTTAATCCAACGTGTCTGAATAGAGGGCAGCTATTTGAAAACGCTCAAGCCTTGTAGTCATTCTACAAAAATATACCTCTTTAAAATAAAGTTGTTTATGAATAGAAAAGCAAGAACATATTTTAACCAGAAAATAAAAAGTGATTTATCTTCTTCAAGAGATTAATTTCATGCTGGAATGATCCAATGTACTCTGTAGAAGGAACATGAGGGTAACAAGCACAGGAAGTAATAATTGAAGATTAAAGCTTTTCTTACCTTGGGCTGGTAGAATGCACTTGTGTAGGTTCCAATAATATAATTATAATTACAGTGCATAAAGGTCTGAGAGCTGAAGTACCATTATATAGTACTAGTTGTTTGATATGATGGGTAATAGACAGTTAGCCTATTTTAGCATCCTGTTTGAAGATTAATGCTTGTATAATAAGAAAAAAACTCTTGTTTTCTTCCCATGATACACTAGTGAAACAAAATAAAGCTTTAATAATCAGAGAAATGTTCAGAAACCATGGTGATGAGCATGGTAAAGAGATTAATAATCTAGACGATTTGTTAAAATTCAGCTTCCAAACCTCAGCAAAACTGTAAGCATGAAGGGGGAAAGAGGAATCTTCTAAGGGAAGTTCACATTATCACAACATACCTTCTAGTCTGTGAATAAATTCAAGGTGTTGTTAAGGAAACAATGTCTCTGTCAGAGAGCTGAACTTACACCTCAACAGAGTATTATAGGCATGCATTACATTTTGAAGTCAATGATGACTTCTAAAATAGAAGGAAAGATGGGTTTTTGTCTTGCCTTTCTTGCAAGATCCCATTTCTTTACCATGACTGTAGACAATGCTCAGATTTGGGGTAAGCAAATTCCAGTGTAGTAGTCTCACCCAGTGTTAGCATAATGTTTTTAAATCAATTACAGAAATAAATTCTCTCAGCTGAGAACTGTACATCTAAAATTAATAAATATTTATTTTGAATATTTTGACTGTCCGATAGATTTTCTTCGGAGGAAGATAACAGAAAATTGCTGTACTAATTGAGGAATATGTGCCCAGCTCCCTGAAGATTTATTTCTGTGTCTCTAAACACCACAATAGGATTTTGCTCCTTATAGAGAATAATAATAGTAATAATAATAAAAAACAAAAAACCACACACCAAACAAACAAACAAAAAGTAAACCACAACCCCTGTTCCTCACTTGGAGAGTCCTTTGAACAGATTAATTCTACTAAGTTTCTGTAGTCTGGAGGAGATTGTACTTCCTGAGTCACACAGCACACAGGTGTGTTTTATAAACTCCTTGGAATTTACGACAGACTGAAGACTATTGATGAAACAAGGTAAGTGCAAGGCTCATCACCCAGAAAGGAAGAGCTCCATGCAGTGCTGCTGTCTGGGTTTGATTATGAGGAACAGCTTTGTTGAAAGCACATTGTGGGGGCTGGCAGACAGGGAGTAAGCATGAGCCAGCAGCATGTTCTGGCAACAAAGACACCAACAACATACTGGGTTGTGTGACTAGATAGAGCAAAGTGATCATCTCCCTTGACTAAGCACTTCTTAGCTGCATCTACAGTATCACATTCCAATCTGGGCTCCCCAGTACAGGAAAGACATTAATAAACTACAGTGGGTTTAGTGGAGGGCCACCAAGAGGGTTGGGGGACTGGAACACTCACCCTGTGAGAAGAAACCCAGAGCAGTGCTGGTTCAGAGTGTAGCAGAGATGGCTTTTGGAGTACTTATCAGCAGCCCCCCAGTAAGGTCAGTAAGAAGACAAAGACAGGCTCTTCACAGCAGAAGGATGATATATAATTGGTAGAGATAAGCCTGAGCAACCTGGTTTGAGCACACAGCTGACCCTGCCTCAAGTAGGAGATTGAACTAGACACACCCCTCTCGATGTCCCTTCCAGCCTAATTTATTTTGTGATGCCATATGTTCACAGAAAGGAGGCTAAAGAGTAGAAAAGATTGCAGCTAATCTAAGTTAACAATGTTTTGCAGTTGCTAAAGGAGCAAAATCATCCTGGAATGAATATAGAGGAAAAGGCTTGCAAGACTCTTGCAGAAAAGAAAGAAACAGTCTGCCCTTTGTTTCAGTTATGAGTAGGAATAGCCTTAAATTGTAAAAATAGATTGAACTGCCATATATTCCTCCTTTCAAATGATATTGCCTATCCATTCCCTATTCTGGAGTATATAAAAAGCCTCATTTATAGTTTTCTGTCTCTCTATTTCTGTTATGTTTCTGCTATTTTGTGTCCTGTTTGTTCCTACAGACATTGACCTAATAACATCAATAATATAAGCTTTTATTTTGTTCTAAAACACTGGATGTATGATAAACGGTGAGAGAGGTACATCAATGAAAAAAAGGAAAGTGAGCTGGCAACCGCAGAACTGGCATGATCTGGCTTATCTCTGGAGACTCCTCTCTGTTCCCGCTTAGCTCATAGTTAGTCCCTCTTATCTATACAAACCGAGGTTACTGAAAGCAGTATATCAGAGTTAGTTTCTTCTATTCAAAATTAAAAGACTACAACTGGACATTTATGTCTCACTTCATGTAAGAACTTGGTGGACACCACTCTTAGACATACTTCTGTGTTCTTATCAAAATTCTTAAAGAGTTTATCTATTGCTTTGCAGCCTTTAGTTAAAAGTAGAAGGTGAGTGAAGCTCAGAAGTATAATTGACCAATGTCTCTTTCTAGTCATCTGAAAGAAAAAAAGGCAAAGATTTAAATGCTTTTTCAGTAATATAATTTTCATGAAGACATACCAGGAAGTATCTCTACAGAGAATGTCTACAAAATCAAGAAGCAATATTTCTTATAACCATGATTATGAGTTATTAAATGCCTTCTTTGTCTCTGTCTATACTGCTGAAGACTGTCCTCAAGAGCTCCTGACACCTGAGGCACCAGAAGATAGCATGACTAAGGAGGTTTCCCTGGTTGATGAGGACTGGGTTAAAGAACAGCTGAGTAATCTGGACATCCATAAGTCCATGGTTCCTGATGGTGTGCATCCACAGGTGCTGTGGGAGCTGGCACAAGTCATTGCCAGACCACTTTCCATTATCTTCATCAAGTCATGGCAGACAGGAGAGGTGCCTGGGGACTGGAAGAGGGCAAACATCACTCCAATCCTCAAAAGTGGCAAGAAGGAGGACCCTGGCAACTATAGACTGGTCAGCCTCACCTCCATCCCCAGAAAGATAATGGAGCAACTTATCCTTGACACTATCCTTAGGCATGTCAAGGACAAGATGGTCATCAGGAGCAATCAACACGGTTTTACCAAGGGGAGGTCATGTTTGACCAACCTGATAACCTTTTATGAGGACA
>JAAGNO010009093.1:0-12178 GCA_033439905.1 Ceryle rudis
CTCCCCCCGCGGGGCCGGGGGGGCCGCCGGCCGGGCGGGAAGGCGGCGGTGGGAGCTGGAAGTGGGGGAAACACTGTGCCTCGCCGGGCTCCCCCGAGCTTCGTCGGGTCTGAGGCCGCCCGGCGAGCCACGTGTCGGGGGCGAGGCGCGGAACCGGGGGAAGGCGGGTGGTCGCCCCGCCGCTGCCCTCTCTTTCTCCCCCTGCTGCAGGTCTCGCTGCGAGAAGCGGAGCGGAGCCAGCGCCGGAGGGGAAGCTCCCGTCCCCGGAAAAGGGGCTGTCCGGAGCGGACAGAGCCCCGGCGGGACCCGCCGCCCGCCTCACCGCCCAGAGCCGAAAGCGCCCGGAGGGGAAAGTTGTGTGCGCGGCCGGATCGGGCGCGATGCCGGGGCGCGGCGCGCTTTGCCTGGGGCTGCTGCTGCACGTCCTGCTGGGCTGCGACTCGGCGCAGCAGTCCGACAGCTGCCCTGCCCCTTGCGAGTGCTCGGAGGCGGCGAAGACGGTGAAGTGCGTGAACAGGAACCTGACGGCGGTGCCGCCCAACCTGCCGTCCTATGTGCGCAACCTCTTCATCACCGGCAACCGCCTGGCCCTCCTGCCGGCTGGCGCCTTCCCGGCCCAGCACCTGACCGACCTCAGCACCCTCAACCTCAGCGGCAACCACCTGCGGGCCGTAGAGGCCGGAGCCTTCTCGGTCCTGCCCGCCCTGCGGCAGCTGGACCTCAGCGGCAACCCCCTGGTTTCCCTCAGCCCGCAGGCCTTCGGGGAGAGCGGCAGCCCACTGGAGGAGCTGGCCCTCCGCGGAGCCCTTCGTGACCACGGTGTCCTCCTCAGCGTGGCTGCCATGCTACAGTCCGGGGCCCTGAGCAACCTCAGCCGTCTGGAGCTGGCTGACAATGGACTGCTGCTGCTGCCCTCCGGCATGTTCACAACCCTGCTCGCCCTGCGGCATCTGGACCTCGGCAACAGCTCCCTGGTGGGCCTGCAAAACATCTCCTTCCAGGGGCTGGGCCAGCTGCAGAGCCTCAACCTCAGCGACAATTCCCTGGGTGTGCTGAGAAATGGCACCCTGGCTCAGTTACACAGTCAGCCTGCCCTCCGGCACGTTGGCCTTGGCCGCAACACCTGGGTCTGTAACTGCAGTGTTGAGGACCTGGTAGCCTGGCTGAAGGAGAGCGACCAGGTAGAGGGCAAAGAAGCCCTGACCTGCACCTACCCCGACAAGATGTTGGGCAAAGCCTTGCTGAAGACCAATGGCTCGGACCTGAACTGCTCTGAGTCCATAGACCTGCCTTCCCAGCTACAGACGTCATATGTCTTCCTGGGGATAGTCTTGGCTCTCATTGGGGCCATTTTTCTCCTTGTTTTATACTTGAACCGAAAAGGAATCAAAAAGTGGATGCACAACATCAGAGATGCCTGTAGGGATCACATGGAGGGCTACCACTACAGATACGAGATCAATGCAGACCCCAGGTTAACAAACCTCAGCTCCAACTCAGATGTCTGACAAAGAGCCATGGACATCAGGCAGCGCACAGTAGCTATGCATGAAAAGTAGACATAACGCTTTATCCTTGTGCTTGCTTCCCTCTCCCTGGAGAAATCTTGGACATGCTTGTAACTTGAGGAGGATATGCCTCCCTGTGATGTCCAGTTCGTTTTTGTTTTGAGATGCTGGGCAGCTGCGCATGGCGTTGGGCTGTATGTAGGAAATGAGCTGCTACTTCTTTTCCTCCTTAACTGTCTGTACTCATAAGAAAGTTTTTTTTTCAAGATCTCGGAAGAAAACTATTCTGTCTGATGCTCCAAAGGCACCAGATTTTATAAAAAAATTACCATGCAGACACACCATTCAACAAAACCTGCCTCAACTTTTTGGGAAAAATTGTTACCTTCCTCTGTGCCAGTTTTGATCTTGCATATTCAAATTGTGATGACAATGGTTCCATTTCATAGACTCCCTTGACATTTAAAAAAGCAAAGAAACTCCTTTTAACAACTCCTCTGTTACAAAGAAGGAAATCAAATAGTGAGCATGCACAAGTACTTTATAGTTTTACATGTTAGGAACTTGAAATCTCAGTAAGTCTCTTACTATTTTGTAAAGTTATTTTTGATTGCAGTTTACATGAAAAGAGAGAGATTTTATACAAACTGCATCTAAACTCTATCTGAACTGTTAAATTCAATAAACAGTCTTACAAGAACTGTTGTGTTGAAGTTTGCTGTTCCATGAGAAACGTACAGACATATGAGAATGTGGATAGCTTTTTAGTCTTTGAAGTAATAGCCCTGCAGTAGTAATCCGAATAAATTTTTTTTACAAATAGGTAGCTCAGAGACATGAATGTTTGACAGTTTTGTGAAATACACTCGGAGAATGACACTGATGAGCGTCGAGAGCAATTTCACTTGGCACAACACCCTCCCCCCCCTCCCCCCCCAGTCTGCTCTCAGAAACAACTGCAAAATGTCAAGACAGGTACTAGGGTCTGCTGCAGAATGTCAGGACAGGTGCTAGGGTCTACCTTGCTGGGAAGGTACAAGCTGATAGAATTTTTGTAAGGTCTTCTCTACCAAATTGGAAAAAAAAAAAAAATCAAATTAAACTGTGGAGTTTGTAAGCTAAAGAAAATTTTACGTGAATGGAATTGCTTATTATAAAAAACATACTTTCATGTCCTGAACTAAATTAAATGCAGCTCAGTCGTGTAGTTGGCGAGCTTCAGGCTTGTAAATCAGTGCAGCACTTACTAAATTAAGTGCTTGCTGTTTCTTTTTAAGCTCTTGGTACTCGTGAAGTTTTGTATTGCACTATAGAAAGCAACTTGATGGAACTTTACCTTTATCTTAAACCTTTTAACAGGTGCATTTCAGTATTGTATGTTACTTATGCATATGACTGGCTTGGGAATGCATTTACTTGTAAATAGATAAAGCATGCAAAGTAGAGCCTCAAAAATTCATCATTTGATATGCAACTCTGGTGACATATGAAAAGTAGAAAGCAAGAACCTTCTTATGGCCACCAATAATTAATGCACTTTTTCTAATCCATTTATAGAATCTTAATGAAAAAAATACACTAGCTGTAGAAGCGTGATGTGAATTGGTATCTATCAGTCTATCTGTGGAGGTTTTTCCATCATCGCTGTCACTTGATGCTCTTGAGCATCTCTAAAATGTTATGAATTGCTGGCTAATTCCCTTTGCTTTCAAAAGTGACAGTTTTCTCATAGATATATGCCTTTGGTAAGAGCTCATAAATCTAAAATAGTCCTTAAAGTATCAGAAGAAATATAATCTATTTTGGGCATCAGTATTATTCAGATGCATTTTTCTCTCCTTACAACTTCAGACAGAGTAAGTAGCACAAGTTGGTTAAGAATAATTTTCTGTTGCTTTAAGTCAGCTTTATTTAATAGCAGTGGTTATTTTTTTAATGTAGCTTTATAAATTTGCCCTCAAAAGTAAAGAAAAAAAAATACTGTTAAGTACAATTAATGTTTTGCTAAATCGGTGTATTTTACAATTATTGTAAGTTAAGTGATAGCCTGTTTCTCCTGCTGTAATTTAAATGTATGATCACTACGCGGTTGACTGCACATGAATTAAGTATGTGGATTCCTAAAAAGCAGGCTGGTGGTCTGAATGTTAGCTGCCCATATTTTAAGAATAGTGTAAAAACCCCAATGTGAATAACTATTACTGTGCAACTATGCAAACCGTTCATACTTGGTAGGCATAAGATAGTTTATATAAGAAGCTAGAATTTACAATAGCTATGCAGCGTGCTTTGTGGTATTGGTTGTTTTTGAGATTATGAATTTACACATACTTGTACAGTGCCAAGAGGAGTAGAGCCTCATCCTTGCTTAAGATGCTCCTGTAATATAATAGGTAAAATATGTACAAACGAAGCCATTTCTTGGGCAATTTCTTGAGTTTTGTTAACAGATACTTTAAAGTAACTACAGTAAAAAACAATTATTTGTGATGCATTAATGTAACAGCCATGCATTTATAGGGTTGCTGTGTAAGGATAGGCAATGACTTAATTCACAGTCTCTCACCAATGGACTGCGTATTTGTATAGTGAGCAAGTGTAACTGTTGTACTACACCTAGTATTCTAAAGATTATTATTATTATTTTTGTATTATAGAGATTCAATGTAATAGAACTTTATTAGAGACCCAGTGATGGCTACTTTAAAATACTTTTTGCCCTTTGCTTACATGTGTATTTATTAGGATGTAACAGACAGCATGTGTCAGTATTGTGTTGGATAACGTTCTCCTACAGTGTTTGACCAACAGTGAATGCTTTACTGTTTTGTACAATGCATTATTTGATCTTAAATCCCCTTCCATAAACAGTGCTTGAAATTTGTTTTCCTTTCCTTTTACAAAATAGTTAACAGTGGTACTCAGAAAACATTTAAAAAGTAGCTCCTGAAGTGCTTCAGAACTTGGTTAAAAACTATACATTTAAAATAACATCAGTTTAAGGGTGTTTCTGAAGTACATCTTATAATCTTACTCTGCTTTGACACATGAAATTCCAATTGATTAATATTTCCAGAGCAGCTTAATTAGCAGGGTTGTTTTATTCATTCTTCAATAAAACACGTGCAGTACAAAATGCCTCTAAAATGTGTTTTGTATACATAAACCCCCAAAGTTCGGCATGACATGGTTGTCACTGATGTTTCATAGAAAGCTAGATGGTTTTATTGTTTAAGTAGTGGGCAGATCTTTAGGGAAGGCTGCGCAGCTAAGAAGCAGAAAGGATGGTTTGTCCAAGGTTCCACTCCTTTCTTAAAAATAGGTTTAGCTGTAATAAGCTTATCATTTTCTTAGAAGAATAGCACAAAGAATTGACGTAGTTTTAATATATTTTCCTAAAGTACTTTGTGTAAGTGCTGTTGCCAGGTGAGAAACAAAATTCCCCAAGTCTATCTTTATCCAAGGTAGCTTTATATTAGATGTAACTTTTTTTTGTTATTATTTTGACAAGCTGTAATAATACCAATAATTTTTACATGCAAAAAGTGTTGTACAAATGCTTTATACCTTTTTATTCAGGGTAATTTACCTTTTAAGCACTGGTGGCAATCCCCAGTGACGTGCCAAGTAGTGAAGCAGTCTGTTCAGGCCCGTATTTAGCTGTTTACTGAGATGTCACTGAAGACAGGCATGGCAAAATATTCAAAATATGACCGCACTAGGATCCCAACTCTCATTATTCTACCAGTGTTTTCCCTGTGGTATACTCTGCTCTTTATGCATCTGCATAATTTCTTCTTCGCCTCATTTTCTCAAGAAATATATTAAAAGGAGTATCATGAATCCACACAGGTAGAGAAATCAAGTCTGACTGCACCTATATTTTGAGGTTTAGTGTCTTCATTTCCCTTTAAGCCTTAATGTGAAAAAGAGCCTTTGTCAAAGTGGACAGAATGAAAATTTGATACACACTTTTTCTTTCTCTTTAGCAGCTGAACGTTCAAGAAGAACCATTCATTCTCAACATAGGATGAAGGAAAATAGCACTTGGTAAGAAAAACGTTTTGGTTTCAAGCTTCCAAATTTCGCTTATATTCTTTGAGAGAAGGTTGAGGGGAGGAGCTTACAAAGGAAATTGAGATTCCCCTTTGTAATGGGTCAGCAATGGAAGTCACAGCACTAGCAATAGGAACAATTGCTAATTGATTTTGTTAGTTATGTTCTGGTTGTGTTTTATGGCTACAGCTCTAATTTCTTCCTGTTGCTATAAATAGAAGCATTTTGAGAACAAGTCAGCCACATCCTATAATTATAATGCAGGTGTTTCCACTATGAGATTTTTGTGAGATATAGTAGAAGACTGAGTTTAATTCAGTGGCTGCTGATTCAATAATGACTACATCAGGCCCATGTCTCAAATGCCCCTTTTTTGGAAATGTGCTACTTACTAGTTTGCAAAGACCTTGGCTTGAAATCAAACCGTGAAAGCCCACTGAGGAAGAAAGAAAGCAGTCCGTTTGGGGAGTATAACATTTATTAGGTATTTCACACGTTTAGAAAAGAGCTGAGGTTCCTAAGCTGATACAGAAGTAAGTGTACTCTGCTAGCTTCCTGAGTCAATACAGTAGTAGCAGAAAAGTGGTGCTTGTGCCAATACAATAAATATAAACAGCACTTCTCTCCCACCTTGAAAAGAAAGACCACCAAGCTTTTAGAAGAATGCAGGTTTGCAGTATAAGTATGTCCTTAAAAAGGGCTTTTGCTTTCTCAGTGGTGTTACAATTTGCATGTTCTCACATCCTTGGAAAACCTTGCTATGCCAGGAGTCATCTTGTCACGTAGGCAAACCTTCAAATCAGGTCTTGCATTTCCAGTGTTATCCTAAATAGAAGAAAGGAACTATTAAGAAAATTGTAATGGTATTTTAGATAGTGCATTCATGTTGCAGTTAATAATTTAATACTTGCAATTATTTTTTTTCCAAGTATTCACTAGCTAGATTTTCCTTTCTGATGATAGACTAACGGAATAACAGATTTGTGTTTTCTAGTAATTATGCATGAAAGCATCTGAATAAATTAGCAATGTTGAGTACATACAGTGATGAAAATGTTAGAAATCTCACATTCTAGAATGTTTCACTATTCTATGAATTTCAGATGTGCATGAAACTGCTGTAATGTTTTCAGATTGAAGTTTTAATTAAAAATTATTCTTGAAGAAAAACACAATAAAATATTTATCAGATTGCTTTTAAATATCATATGTTAACCCTGTTGAATTTATTCCTGTAAATCCTTCATGATAGTGAGGTCTTTGCTAAAGGTGTAGTTGTATTCTTTTTAGGTCAAACTGATGATTCTGCTGTGGATTTGCATGACAATAGTGAAAAAGCAACCTCCATCTAGATAGCCTGTTCAATTTATTTATAAATTTGGTCAATGAATATAAGAGATTGTGTTTTAATCATTCTTGTTATTTTGGATGCAATTTGATAGCTTTTTGGTTTTTAATATGTGCAGTATTGATTTTCAAGCCAGGTGCCGATTCTAAATTTAACAATAATGGATTTTCATCCTTTTAATGACCACATCAAACTGTGGGGTCAAAAGTTTTCAAATACACATTTACATAGTAAAATATAGAGGCACTGTTGTGAATTTTCTTCTCCTTTGTGAAGGAACTGTGAAAGCAAAGTGCTGCTGAAACAGAATGAAGGATGAGCTCCAGAAAACAAAACAAAACAACCCAACAATCTGATGGGAAACTCTTTTATTCTTAAAACTTTTTAAATGCAAATATTAAATTGGAAATTCAAGGGGAAGGATGACATTTAATCTTCTCATAGATAGGGGAGACATCTGAAATTTTAATAGGATGGAGTGATTTTTGAGGGCTGTCCCAGGATCATATCTGTTAATTTGGTTAGTATTCTAAGACGTTGCTATTACCACTTTTTTCACATTCTTAGGACTTCTAACATAGAATGACGTTTGGATTTACATGTGACAGACTGATCTGTCCTAAATGTTATCTTAGGACTGATCTGCCTTCGTATCTATCCACAGTGTATTTCACATATTCCATTTGCCCTAGTAGGAATTCTATCTGTGGCATAGCCCAAGGTAGCTCTACATGAAATCATGGGCATTTATGCAACAAAGAACTAATTTGTCAAATTGACATTATCAAATGTCAAATAGACATTCTAACAGAATTCGGTATATACTTCATGCTGGCAATATAAAAACATCAAGTAACAGTAATAATAGATTAAAATAAGAAAAACTGCCATTTATTGCAAGATCTGTAAGGAGTCATGAGCTGACACCACTTTGGGGCATGTGAGTAATTTAAGCCTGTTTGGAAGAAGGAGGAAGGAGTTGTTACTACATTGACATTTTTCTTTTTCAGGTGAATATCTTCATTCATTCTCATTAATAGTTTATGAATAAACAGTAACCAAATTCTGCAGATAGTTACAGAATTGAATCCATTTAAGTCAGTAGCTTTACGCCAATGCTTTTATTTTTCCATCCATTTAAGTCAGTAGCTTTACGCCAGTGCTTTTATTTTTCCCCGTTTTCGGGGGGGGGGGTGCTTTTGTTAGCCTGGAGGGGACTGAGGGAGAGCTCTTAAACAGCAGAAAACAAGAATTTTTATTTTATATGTACTGTATGCATTTTACACACACACACACACCTGCGTATATTTAATGTAAAACTAGGGGATTGAAGAGGAGTAGTTACAGGCACACTAGTCTCTCCAGTACTTTCTGTTGGGTAGCTTCTGAGCCTATATTTTCCCACACATTAGGAAGGGGATATAAATACCAAAATGGAGTAGGTGTGCCTCTGAGGAACACTTAAGACATGCTTCACGTTGCTGCACACCTAGTGCAGCCATTAGCAGCAAGTTAACACAAATTGGTGTTAGTGGCCAAGATTTTTCAAAGTGGACACAGTTTGGGGTTCTACTTTCAAAGTAGATTAAAAGGCTTCATTTTCAAAAGCTGTTGAACACCTTTTGGAAAATTACACTGTTTTTCTTTTAAGGTGAATTGAACTAAATGTGGAAAAAACAATTTTCAGTGTGAAGAGCCATGTGTCTGATATATACTTGAAAGACAATATAAATACTTGCAAAAACTTGAAATTCCCCAGTCGTTGCTCGTTCTGTCATTTCTCAGATTCACTGAGGTGTCTGTACCACCCATCTATGCAGACTATCCTTCCTTTTCTCCAGCCTGCTTATTTAACCATCCCTAATCCCGATGCCTATTTTCCATCACCTTTGTATTATGACCAAGCTTGATTACTTCACATCAGTAAGCAAAGGTAGAATTCCTATGAAACAAGTCATGCATAAAATCAAATATTGAGTGTTTATCACTGAGCAGATTAGTAAGGTTATATCTGTTGTTAGCCTTCCATTCAGGTTTTCCCTATTCCCGTTTGTCCCTTTCTGTGTAGTTTTCGAGCACACCAGAAAGCTTCTGTGATAGCCCAGAGGAACTCTCTGATTCCAATTTCCAGTAATGAAAAAGATTTCAGTTTGAGACGATAGTCTAGGAAAAAGCCAGCAGAAACAGTGCTTGAATGTTTCTGACAGGATAGTAAAATATCTCTGCTAACATATTCTTCATTTGTCAGAAGCACTACATATGCAGGAAGAAACTGGAATGCTGAATTTGTGATACTGATACACATATGCTGTTTAACGACCGGGAGATTTTGAGTACAATAGCTTATGGTTCTCTGCTCCGATTTCTCCTCCCTGCACACACTCCAGTATGCTTGAAGAGGACTCAGATGAGTTTAGGACATGCATTCAGCAGACTGGTAATTTGTTTAGATTATTAATAATGTGTCAAGGCCCTTACTTTCAGGCACATAAAGAAATATGTTCTAGTACTTGTAATTTTGAACACAGAAACAAACTAGCTGGCATATGCCTGGTTTCATAACTTATCTCTAAATACAAAAAAAAATGCTCGGAATTTGAATTTGCAAGGAACAGATGTCTTTCAGCAAGCTTGAGTGTAAATTCAGCAGGTTTTCCAATTTAATCCAGGAAATGATGACACTGAAATTTATTGCAAGCAGAGGAATGACTCGTTCTTCATCGTAGTTATGCGGGCTAAGCCTTTTCCACAAGGTGTTTTATCTCTTAGGTTTCCAGGGAGACAGTCACAATCCAGTAGGGGTTACTGTTGTTCTTAATAAAGCTTTCTAGATTTTGTACTTTTAGCAATTTTTCAGATCAAAATCACAGCAATAGCAGATAGGATTTGATAAATGACACTGAGTAACATGAATTGATGTGACCTATTTCAAACACACAGAGATCATGCTGTGGTGCACCAGCTTAAAGTAGATGGTACTGTTGCTTTCACCAGCTAGAATCATCATAACAACTGTCAGGAGAAGACTCAAAACTAGGTATTAGTCATTGTAGAGAGCTATACAAACTGTCGACATTTAGCAGTTGATACAGAATATAGGATATCCAAAAGGTTTTGGATATAGATATGAAGCACCACCTCCACCACAGCAATTCTAGGTTTGTTCATATACAAGTTGTGTAATAGTTCATGGGCAACAGTAATGTCTCCTCCGTGGTTTAGAAAGAAAATTGGAGAAAACAGTAACTGGTTAATGTAAATCAAATTAAGAGTCAAAGAATCTTATCTCTCAAAATTATATTAGTTACTGATCTCATTATTGATGAGAATTCAAGAAATTTTGATCACAGAAATATAGCGGCTTCATATATTTCTTTGTTATTGTATTTTCAAGATAGTTAATATACATTAGACACTTTGAACACAGAAATATGCAGACAGTGATCAGTGCAAAGAAACTAATGGAGAGTATAGAAATGCTACCAAGGACGCCCCCATCTAATCTTCCATTATTCCATGATGCAAAGGGGAGAAGTAGAAAAGGTATGATCTTTGACAAAACAAACCACTTAAGAAAGAAATGTGATAAAGCAAAAAATCTCCTGTAATGACAGTCTTTTTGTCCTCAGGGAAGAATGATGTGGCCATGCTGAAGTAGAGGAAGGTATGTTTTGTCTCAGAAGTTTCAGGTTATTTGTTCAGGGTTTTGTGTTGTTGGAGCTACAGCTAATTCATGCATCAACTTTTAATCTAGGTCACCAGAAAATATCAATGCTGGACAGTGCTATACATTTTCTTCCCATATTTTTTGCACTGCACTCCATGCCTTCCAGTAATGTACAAAGCACTTGTTCTCGCCCTCCTTCCCAAGGGAAGTGTGTTACACTGTCTGAGGGCCAGTTTATGAACTGTCTTGCCTTATGTTTCTGAGAGAAGTCATAAGCAAAGTAAAATACCTTGTATTTAAATCAGAAGGTTGATGAGCATTGTGGTATTCCCTAATTCCTGGATGAACAAGTTCCTTTGGGAAACCTGCTGTATGAAGAAACTTTTGTCTCCTGTGCAAAAAACTTTTTGTCTGCTTCAGGAGAAAATGTTAGATAAATTCTTCTTCTCTTTAGTTTAGTCCTAATTGTTTATATTTCCAAAGAAATACAATAATCTTAAAATTTTATTTTGCATCAGGAAGTAGAACATAAACTGCATAAATTTGTGAGTGTGACAAAATCCATAGGGAACTTATTGTTTAGAAACAGTGAAAAAATAAGGGAGTAAAGATCCTACCAATTAAATGTTTTTAAACTATATCACAGTAAGTAAGCTTCCTTCATAAGCATCCTGCTTAAGGTTACACCGTTGCAGACACCCCTACTGCTCCTAGTAACAGGAGCAACACTCCAAGCAGAAACCTCAGTTCTAAGATATAGTCAGCTCTCAGGGCAAAATGTTGCAACAGCAAAATCAGGTTTGCACTTCTCTACTGGGTCCGTTCTGTGAATTTGCTACCATATTGATTTTTGCAAGAGGCCAGACTATACACAAAGGTCTCAAATGAGGCTGCATGTGAGGTCTCATAGAATCATAGAATGGTAGAGGTTGGAAGGGACCTCTGGAGATCCTTGAGTCCAATCCCCCTGCCAATGCAGGAACACCTAGGGCATGGAACACATGGCATCTCCATTTCCCTCTCTCTTTCTCTCATCTGCCAACCTGCCAAATCCTTATCTCAGGGTGCAGAAGACAAGAACTCTCTAACCTGAAACTGCCAGTCACTTATGTCTCCACCTCATTTTATTACAGGTACAGTTGTATTGCACACAGAGGGTTTATTCCTGACTGTAATTTCAGTTTATTGATGCAGATGGTACTGCCATAGCCTGTGTTACCTTGACTGAGTAGTGTCCCACCCTTCAGCTGAAAGGACGAGAATTTCATCCTCTTACCTTCCTGGACACAATATTTGCACCTCAGGGATGGTTTTAATGACTTTCTGCATCTGCCAAAATTTAGCATGGGCTGATCTGAGCTCTGCAGTTTAAGTGCGTGAGGATTATGAGGTAAACTGGAGCTGTGCTCATAACGTAGTCATCTTGTGAATTGGTCTGACTACCTTTAAAAGACAAGGGGAAGCATCCCAATACCTTTTTGTTCTTCATATCTTTACCTCATAGTGACACAAATAAATAAAATTAATTTTAGACATTTTCAATTTGCATATGTACATGCTTGTGTATTTATATACATGCACATTTATGTAATATATTAT
>JAAGNO010009093.1:18844-37990 GCA_033439905.1 Ceryle rudis
TCCTCTTTTTCCCAAAGAAAAAACGGGGGAACCATTCCCAGTGAAACAAAAAGAAGAATTTAAAAAAAAAAAAAAAAGTTTAAAAAAAAAAAAAAAGGAAGAAAAATGAAAAAAAAAAAATTCTATTACCTGACCAATGCATAATGTACTTGGCCATTTTGCTGTAAAACTACTAGGAATTGTGTGTCTGTTAAGAAAGAAGGTGAAAGACAGACCCTTGGGGAGAAAAAAAGAGGTTTGCTAGTCTATAAAATAGTTTCTTTTTAAAATGCAATAACCATAGAAAAAGACCCGTAGGATGGAAATGGGAGTTCTCTGTAAAGACTCTTCATGCTGATCAGCAGCATCAAGATGCAAGAAAAAAATGCCAGTGACAGAAAGATCACTTCATTTGCAACTATAATAGTCTCTTAGTGAGGTGTTCGTACAGCCAAAGAAATTACTCTCCTTGCCACTCATTACCGCGTGGTTAGGGTAAGGGACATCATGATCACGCAGACAGTAAATGAGGAAGCCGGTAACTAACCTACAGCACTTTCAGAGTTGCATATTGAAGACTTGGCCTCCTGGGGAAATGGCATAATACCCTGAGATGCAATATAAAACATTTATAACCTCTCTTTTAAAAGGCTTCCAGAGGGGAAGTATCAGCTTTTCCACTTTGTTGCAGAATGCTTCTCTGGAAGAAATAGAAAGGGGCAAGCAGACTAAGTTAGCAGTAATTATCGTGCTTTAGGGCTTTTTTGCTAGCAACTTTCTTGGTCATTTCTACAAACTAATGTATTTCAGAGCAACAAAATATGTAGACACAGTAATTCCCATATAAAACAGGAATAGAAGATATATTGTTAAAAAATATTTTTTAAACTTCATCACATGCAATTGTTTCTGAGTTTCAAACGGAGTAGTGCAACCACCAGGTAGGCAAAGCCTCGTGTTTCAAGTGTGGAGCCCAGTACCAAACATAAAAACAAGCAGTTAGACCATCTGATATACCTTTATAGCCATGAAAAGATCTGATTTCATTTATTTGCCAGTAAAATCTATATTTAAGCAGTTAAAGAACATATACAGTGCATATATTTCCTTACTTGCAGAAATCAGCGACATATGACAGGATGTCCACTTTATTTAATGTTGCTAGGAAAAGTTAATCAAATCTAGTAACATAGTGTAAAAGTAAAGCCTAATAGAAAATAGAATTATTTTCATTTAGTTCCACCTCTTAATCCAGCATCCTGAGCAGAGAGTTTCATATCCCATCCAAATTTATGCTGAATTTTACCATCTGAAGACACGTATTTAAAATTAATAGTTTTAAAAGAGAAATCTCATTTTAATTATATTTTAATCCACCCACAGCAATGCTGCATTTTATTGATTTGATTAGCCAATACCCCTTCCTCTTATGTACTCACAAATGCAAATTTTTAGTATCATCAGGAAATTTCAGTTACACTAGTCAAATATGTAGACTCATACATTGTACAGAGCAGAAACAAAAAATCCTTCCTCTGCCTCCAGCCTGCACTCCTTCTTTCTAAGAAGAAGTTATCATTACTCTGAGCCACATTTGCGCATCCTACCTCTACAGGGAGAAGAAGGTTCACAAGGAGACATTCAAACTGCCACTTGTCTCTGTTTCATACCAGAAATCATTTTTAATGAGCACATCCACTCTTTTCTGGGCAATCCCCACCATATCCTATTGCCCTGAGCCAGAACACCTGGGAGTCTTCAGCAAGGCTTTGTGCATTGCAAGCAGACCAAAAATAGGCCTGTGAAAGATCCCATGATAAATTGTTAGCTGATGTGAGTCACCTTTGAAACATGAACTAGTGTGCTCTGTTATTTTGTTTGCAGCATTTGTATGAGAAAGTTCAGTAAACTTGGCTATAAAATTTATGACTAGTTTGAATGTGTACAAAAGAAGCACGTTCATGTGTTTGCTGATGCAGATGGCAATGGAAACTAAGAGTATGTAGCACTCCAAGTATAAAAATACAAAGAGCTTTATTTAGTGTGACCTGTCACTGTCCTTCTACACATTTCTAACAAGGCAGTGGCATTGGCCAGTGCACTGCCCAGTGAACTGCTTCGTCTTCAAAAAATAACATAGGAGGTATTTCTTATATTCATAAACACAAACTGATACTAGGTGCTGCAGGGAATTTAAGTCAGAAAAAAATCAACAAAAAGTCAATAAGATTTAATTCACAGAATCACAGAATTTCTGAGGCTGGAATAGACGTCCAAGATCATCAAGTCCATCAGCTAGACCATGTTACTAAGCACCACATCCAAGCACCTCCAGGGATGGTGACTCCACCACCTCCGTGGGCAGTCCATTTCAGTGTTCTAGCACCCTTTCTATGAGGACGTGTTTCCTGATATCCAACCTAAACCTCCCCTGGCACAGCTTCAGGCCATTCCCTCTCGTCCTGTCACTAGTTGCCTGGGAGAAGAGCCCAACCCCCACCTGACTACAACTTCCTTTCAGATAGTTGTAGAAAGTGATAAGGTCCCCCCTGAGTCTTCTCTTCTCCTGGCTGAACAACCCCAGCTCCCTCAACCTCTCCTCATCAGACTTTCCCTCCAGTCCCTTCACCAGCCTTGTCACTCTTCTCTGGACCTGCTCCAGCACCTCAATATCCTTCTTGAAGTGAGGGGCCCAGACCTGCACACAGTACTCGAGATGAGGCCTCACCAGTGCTGAGTACAGGGGCAGAATGACATCCCTGCTTCTGCTAGCCACACTATTCCTGATACAAGCCAAGATGCCATTGGCCTTCCGTGCCACCTGGGCACACTGCTGACTCATGTTCAGCCAGCTATGAACCAGTACTCCCAGGTCCCTCTCTGCCAGGCTACTCTCCAGTTGCTCATCCCCCAGACTGTAGTGCTGCATGGGGTTATTGTGGCCAAAGTGTAGGACCCTGAACTTGGCCTTGTTAAACCTCATATTATTGGCCTCAGCCCATTGACTTAGCCTGTCCAGGTCCCTCTGCAGCATCTCCCGACCCTCCAGCAGATCAACACTCCCCACCGCAACTTAGTGTCATCCACAAATTTACTAACAGTACACTCAATCCTCTCATCCAGGTCATCAGTAAAGATGTTGAATAGAACTTGGCCCAGTACTGATCCCTGGATCTTCTGCTCTCTTTATAATGTAGGCTGAAAATACACAGTTCCCCATTCACCCTTTAATTCTGGGTCCTTTTATATCCAGAAATGCACCTTTAATTTCCCCCTACAAGTTCACAGATCCCAGCACAGGGTTGGTTCAGATGGTATGCAGGAATTCCTGCTGGTATGTAGGAATACCAGGTCCCAGTCCTGAGGAGCCCTACTGCCAGTGTTGCATCAGAGAATGACTGGGGCTGGTGCAAGAGTGAGAGATTTTCTGCATAATATTAGTCTCATTCTTTTGGTACCAAATGGAACCCTCCATGGATTTTCCTTTTATACCCTCCAACACTCTTCTGTACTCATCACAGGAGTTAGGCAAGCCTGCTGCTGGAGCTTATGGCCCATATATTTGGTTTCTCAGGGAAAATTAAAAAAACCCAACAAAACAACAAAACAACAAACAAACAAACAAACAAAAAAACAACAACAACAACAAAAAAACCAAACAAAAAAAACAACCAAACAAACAAAAAACCAAAACAACAACAACAAAAAAAGTTTATCTTTCCTGTGAAATAATGTATGTTTTATTATCATGTCTTGCAATTAGGCCAACTCAGTAGTCTTTGAAAATGAGGTAAACCTCCCTTCCTGATAACATTGCTCGTTTCCCAGCAGTGACAGAATTTTCCAAGGAAAGATTTGCAGCAGTGGCTGAGCAGAATGTGGTACAGGAAACCTTAATATTGGGCAATGCTTCTGCTTTGTCTCAGATTAAATAAATGTAGCAGAGATACAAACAAGCATGATTTTTATCCTACTCATGCTTTTAACTGAAGAAATGGAATTTGGAGACCTTACATCTCTTCTCTAGCAACTCTAAACTTGGATGTAATACTTCAATCCCTTTCAATAAAGAGTAGCAGAGCAATACAGGAACTTCAAAGCAACTTAGGCCAGCCCTGGTCTTCACTTACTACATTATTTTTTTGTTGGATGATGAGTTCCCTTCCACTATATATTTTGAATGCATTTCAATATTAATCTGTTTTATACAAAATAAAGTACTATGTTCCTCAAAAGAACCAAGAAAAGTATCAAATCTAGTCTTGTTTGATACTGAGGAGAAAGAAATCACAAACTGAGATTCATAATGAGAAATTTATTGTTGCCTGATAAGGATTCACTGTCTCCTCAGTCCAAGGATCACAATCTAGCTACCCTTTTCCTTTGGTCTTGTGAACAGCCTATTGATTAAAAGACTAACTCTTTCAAATAAGATATCAAAGCAAAGATAAAGATGCCATAGGGTAAATGTTACAACATAACTAATACAAGTCTGAAAAAGCAAGACTAAAAAACAAAAATACTTTTCTGGGAATTCAATTCAATAATATGAATTAGAAAACCTGATCCTTCTAAGCTTGAAGATATTATTGTATCTGCAATAATTTTCTACAATCTTTAAGTCATTCATGTATTGAATTTTAGTGTGGAAATGTTAAAGGAGGGTAGACCTGAGGGAATTCTTCAGGTTGCTCTGGGAATTTGAGAAAGAACATCTGAACTCCTCTGGGAGCCTAATTCTCTGTAATATATGTAACTGGTGAATTATTCATCAAAATAGCATATCCTCTCATAAATGGTAAGCAGCAGCTGAAGAAGTGACCAGAAGACTATTTTCTAGGAAGCCTGGATTGTGGTGCTCAGAATTTCATTGTCTGGACTGTCTGAGATAGATACAGCTGCTCTGATTCAGTAGCCTTAGGACAATGCTCTCAACTCCAAGTGCTTCCCTGAACTCATGGGGGACATATCTTCTGTCCCCAAGTGATCAGAGAGTGGTGACATGTATCAAATACCACCCTGTCTCATTTTTTAGCAAAAGAGTGGCATTTGGAACAAGCTGCTCCACAATGCCAGGAGGCCTTGTGCTGAGGCAAGGCAGAGCTAACTGAGCAGGGCAATGCTTCTCAGTAGGTTCCTCCAGCCCCACTGCAGATGACTGGTGTGTGAGCCATCAGCCTATCAAGGCAAGCTCCTGCCAGTTGGCTGACCCATGGTGGATTGACAGAGCACCTTCAGAAAGTCAGTGAGGGGCAGGAACTGCTTCTTTGCCCAGAGCTGTTGATGGGTAGGATGTTACCTAAGGGGAAGTAAAAGGTTCCAGCCTTGAATTGGGCTCCTTGCTTCTTTTTGCCCTCCAAGCACTTTCCAGCTCTATCTGAGAACTGCTACCTAGAGAGTTGGGGGCCTGGCTGCTGTGTTAAAGAAAATATCAGATCCTGAAGGTGATGCCTCTTTCTGCAGTTATTGAGAAATGCCTAAAAACATGTCATTGTCCTGAAAAATATTTCAACATTTTGCCTGTGTTTCAAAGATGGGAATAAGAATACTGGGGCTTGTACTGAAAAGCAAGTGAAGGGAAGAAATATGCGACAAATCGGTATCCAGATTAGTCTTCAAAAGGTAGGGCAGCAGTTATTTTTACTTGCCTTGAGATCACGAGGAGTGGTAAAGTCTTGTTTCTGACATCTAAAGAAACAGAGAGGAGAGACCAGAACACACATACCAATGAAACTACAATATCTGTATGATGAATTGCACACATTGCTGGAGTTGTGCATAAATAATCTCTTACAGCACGTAAGTGGTGGGAAAGAGGTGATCAGAGGCATTATACCTTATATTATTCATTTTCTAGCAGGTAATTGCCTATAATATCAGAAGAAATGTATCACAGGAAGTAATGGTGAAGAACTGTTTAGTTGTCTGAAGAATTATTTTAATAATGCACAATGTTAGGTAGACTATTCTGAGAATCCAGCAAAACTGCCTGTAAGTTGCTCATTGGCAGTCAAACACTGAAGAAGCAATTTCTACTCCATTTCTCTCAGTCTTTTTGCACTGATTTTGCCTACGTTTCTATGTAAGCAGTGCACCGAGAAGGGAGGTGGGAGCTAATATTTCTTAAACCATTTGTGGCATCTTTGTTATCCACTGGCTTTTCTAGACTTCCTATTGTATCAACAGGGATGGACACCTTCAGAGGGCACCTCTGAGCATCTGAACTATTGCTCTTTGTGGCTACATCTCCATCACTAAAGGCATTTGTCCAAGAGAGTGTTGCTTGTTCTCAGGCCAAACCAGGGTACGAGGTGGCTGGCTCCCTAACTGCTTTGGACTGGGTCCTACTAGAGCGGACTGACCATACCCACACTACACACTCATTTCATCGAGTTTCCTCTGGGTGTCCCTTGAGCACCAAGACCTAACAGCTGTTTTTCATTGGAAAGCACCCAAAATATTGCAACACCAAGTCCTGTGGCCGCTGGTCCAAACACAAGCAGTAGCTGCAAGGCCTGCCCATGTGTGTATTAAGCAGGGAAGCAGACACACAGTGACCAGCATTTGCTCTCTGTATATGATTCAGTAAGAGGAGAAAAACTGAGGAAAAAGCACGTGGTTCCCATGTCTTAAACCCCTATTTTAGAGCAGCACCACTGTGCCCAGATTTGTTAAATACAGCCTTACTGAAAACCTCGCATCTCTTCCTCTTGTAAATGTGAAATAATGTTTCTGCTACTGGTTCCTCATGAAAACATCCAGCTTGTGCTTCTGGATATATACACACATACATACCCAAACACACACACACATCTGTATATCTTTGTCCTGTCTGGTTGTCCTTTGGTCCCACACTACAATGATTTCCACATGGGAACTGAAAGGTCTGTAGTGCAGTGCACGGGAAAGGTGTGTGTATAATACAGTGCCAATAGTACGTGTTACACTGCCCAGGTGTGGAAAGGGGATCGACCAGTGTTCCCAGTGCTTGCTGGGATGATGTTGCAAGGCTGTCATGAATGAATGGAGCCAAACTTGGTGTGGTTTACACTCAAAAATAGGAGCAGGCTGTGGGATGAAATTGTCTAGTCATGTGTTTTCTTTTAGAAAGAACTAACTAGTTTCCTTCAGAAATGAGCTCAGATTATTTTTAAGAAAAAGACAAACACACACAGTCTTCAAAACTCACACCCAAAAACTGGCTTATATGTAGTCTGACTGCAAGGGTCCAGGAATGAACTGAGGAGCTAAGTGATTTAACAGCTCAGTGTTCTTCATATGCTTCTCCATCTTCAGCCCCTTCGAAGCAGAGATATGGCCCCACAGAGTGACTGATTGAGGAGGGTGGGGTTTGGGAACAGAAGCAGCTTCTGACTCTGAATGCCAGTTTGTTTCAGTGTTTAACAAATGACAACCGCATGACATACACTAAAAATGATCAATGGTCTCATTAATGCAAGAAAGCCTGAAATGCAAGTCTTGCATCCTTCAGTGAAGAAAAGCAGCACAGGTTCACTCTGCTTCCGTAAGGGAAGTGTCAAACCAGGACAGGGAGGAAGGGGGAATTTCTCCATCTGTTGGGACTCCAGCTGTTCCTTGTAGGATAATTCCTCATGAGTAGGTATCTGAAATACAGAAATGTAATTCTCAGTTCTCTAAGCTGTGTTAAGGAGCAGTGCATCTGGTACTAAAATCATGAAGTGCACTGTCCCAAAGCAGTGGACACCCATACCATGTCCCACAATATGCCAGCTCTGTATGGTAGAGAGTGTGAAGAGATCAAGAGCTTTGGAGAGGCTTGGGAAGGGATGCAAGGAGCCTGACACTGTGAAAGAACAGATATGAGGTGGCCTGATGCCATGGCTGATGGAAAGCTGGGTACCCTCCCTAGGTTTCCCCATCAATTGTATGCAAAACCCAGCATGCAGGTTGTTCACTACTGTGATACACAGCTAAGTGCACAGCCCTGCCCCACACTCTAGCCTTTGCCCACTGCAGCAAAGGTAGGATCTCACCCAGCACTAGGGCTGATCATTGTGCCTGCAGCTTCCTGCCAGGAAGCAAGGTTTGTGGTGTTTGAATCTTCAGTGAAGCTACATTTTTATCCACCTGTGAGTCAGGCACATGAGCTCCAAAAAGGGGATATGCTCTCCTTCCCTGTTTTCTTATCAGGTAGGTTTTCTGCTCAGTATGCAAGCTGGTTTTGAACACTTTGAAGCCCTTCACTGCCTCGCTATATGTAGCCCGAGGTCTTCTCCTGCAGCCAAACAAGGAGGTAGCTACTTAGTTCTTCTTCCAGGACAAGGGTTGTTGGCTCCTCTGTATTCCTCAGTTAGGCAAGGTTAGGACTTTTGACTGCCTCAAACTGTTTTCTTCTTTCTCATAGCCTTCTTCAATGTTCCTACATGTTTGTGACACCTTGAGTCTCAGGTTACACCCTGCCATATACACAGTAGGAAGAAAAATTACCCTCTTTAGAAATTGCCTACTCTGCACCAGAAAGTTAACATTTTTATGCTAAGCTATGCAGCATCTACTTACGGTTTGCAGATTTAATTCACCAAAGGATTCACCAAAGCATATCTATGGTAATTATTTCATTTCTTTTTAGGAACAAAAAAAAAAAATACTGATTTCATTGCAAAATCAAATACAAGAATAAAAAAAAAAAAAGGAAAAAAATAGCATTCTAATTCTGATTAGCATCCACATACAAACTTTTTTTTCTTTTGACCAAAAAAAGACAGTAATCCATCTGTTATTTTGTTTATTTTTTTAATATAATAGAAGTAAAAACTATCTTGAAAGAAATGACGTAATGTCCATCAATAATTTAGTTTGAACAGCTATAATATTTAAAGGTAATCATCCACTGAGCCATTTATTAGTCCTAACAGAGTGAATACAGTGTCAGATATCATTGAACGGCCTGGAGGATTAAGGCACCAACCCTGCAAACTCTGACACACTTGCCAGTCAAACTAGTCTCCAGGATATAGTTAAAACAGGTCATAGCTCTTTGCCTGAAGTAAATGCATTTAAGTCTGTTCATGCTTTGTATCACTGTTGCTCTGGATGCAGGGAAAGTGTCATAGTTAACTCAGCACTGGAGGAAGAGTTTTATATAAATGTAATAAAGCTCTTTTTTTTTTTTATTGATACATTATGGAACAGATAACTGAAAGCCTGTATCATTTGTTTATAAAACTGTAATTATATACTCTGTAAAGTTTTGTAAAAACTAGAAGTAAAAAAAATTTAGACTAATGGGCTCCTTCAGTGAGGTTAGGAATTTCAGTAAGCAGATATATCTCAGCAATTCTTTCAAATCCTTCAGTGATGTGCAGGAAGGAAAAAAACTTTTATTTCAGATATTTGAATCATATTTGCTTGTATTAAAAATAAAACAACTTTTCTTCCTTGTGTTCCAGTTTAAGGAGCATCATAAAATCAGATTGTGATGCTATAGCATCACAATGCATTTTATTAATTTAATAGCTATGATGTCCATGACTTTCTGTGCATCCAAGAAAGAAAAAAACAACACACCAACATTGCTTTTTTTCCCCTAATTTAACACCTTGTCATATTGGGCTAACTGATAATGTATTATGATTAGAAACAATGTTGCTAAAGGAGAGGAAAAATGAAAGACTGCGTATTAAATCTGATCCATGCGTACAAATCAATGTTGCTGCCTCGTGCAGCAAATGCTGTTTTATTGGCATTATCCACCCCTTTCTCTTTTCTGCCATATTGAACCATGCACCAGTTGACAAGTGTACATTAGTCACATTTAACATCCTTTGTCCTGGAACAGCAAAGAGCACAATGATTGGGGATGGCCTGTGTTTGGAGAAGAGCCTCATTAGTAACTGCACTCTGCTAATGACTCCTTCAAGCTTTCCATGCCTTGGTGTCCACCTGCCTCCTGAGGGGAGCAAACAACCCAGCGGCAGCAGCAGCACCATCCCTGACCCAACACATCAACCTGTCCCTGACCAACACCCAAATAGCAACAGCACAGCGTGGAGCATGAGAGCTGTCACACGTCTCCTGCCCAGCTGGTGTTTCACAAGCTGCTCTGCTGCACCCCACAGAGCCATCTTACCCCTACCGCTGCCACAACTTTATCTTCCCTTTGCAGCTACTGGCTCCCTGGAGGGCAAGAAGTTTGGGCAGCTCCTGCCAGCAGCACGACAGCCACTTTATTGCTGCATCAACGTTATAAACTGCTGAAGCAGAGCCACAGAAACTTCTTCTAAATGAAAAACTAATTTTTTTTCTGAGCAAAATGGGGCAAAACAGCGTGGTTTTTTCCACAGCAACATGCTTAGTGCAGACAGTGGCCCATGGTAATACACTGCATGGGTAGAGTGTGCCTAAATGCCTCTGGCTTATATGCAAAGTAGATTGCGTTTTTCTTTCTTAGGCTATGCTTAGCTCAAACTCATTGATTTAATGATTAAAATGTGCATATTTAGTTCTAGAAAATCCCTTCTACTCTAGAAGTAAGACCTTGGTAAGTTTTTCTTCTTGCAGATTTTCACCCTCTTCCCAGAGTAAAGAATCTGTTTTCTCTTTTTCCTCTCTAGATCTAATTTACATTTCTCTTGGTGCTACAACTTCTCTTATGCAATAAGCATTCTTTGTTTCCTCACAAAATGCAGTTTCTGTGGGCTCTGCTGAAGCTAAAAGAAAGTATGGATAGCATCTGAAATTTGAGAAGTGAAAAGAGAGTAAAGGAACATTTGGTTTTACTCTATTTCTTTTTTAGAAAATCAATAATGTCAGGTTATGACAGAAAGAGCAGTATTAAGAACTAATAAAACCTAGACAGATATTACATGACAGTGATTGAAGGCAGTTAATGTGCTGGGTGCCTTCTCATCAAATTTTAAATAAATGACCCTATTAATTGAATATAAAGAAACTTTTTCACACTATAACTGATTCAAGTCTTATTTTGCTGCCATCAAGACCAGAAATGCCTTAAAATTCAGTGAAAAAAAAATGCTGAAAATTAATAAAACCTCATAAGTTTTACCATGAAAATTGAAGTAGCATTTAGCACTATGCAAAACCAGCAGATTCATGTATTGCAGCACTTCAGAGGTCCTGTTTCTAGAGCCTGCCTCCCGGATGGATTCTTAGCTGTCTACTAATGCAGCCAAGCACTGCAGCCTTTTCCTTAGCAGAGGACCTAGTCTGGGTGTTTTATGGGGGAAAAAGGAGCCAGGGAGCAGTAGTTTGTAGGCATGTAATACCTTTGAGATCTCTACCTTTTTGATCAAATGTAACTGAAATTAGCTGACAAATGAACAATGATAAAGCAAGACCTGACAAACAGATCAAGTCAGCCCAACTTCCTTTGGGAAGTAAGCTCTAAAGGCAGAATGGATCAATTCAGCTTTTTTTGCCTCCCTTACACACTTAGAAAAGCAAACTTGTGCTACCCAACCAAAACCAGAAAAAGCAGCTAGGGTGTCTGGTAGAGGGTGCAGGAGATAAAAAAAAGCATACAAATGATGCAAAATCTATTAAACTTTAGCCTTTTCTGTCACTCTTTGATTCTAGCAGTTTAAGCCAAATAGTATTATTTTCAACGACAGAAGCAGAGATTTCAGGACAGTAGAGAAATTCCTTCAACAAAGGCAAAGTTTGAAAGGCCACATTGCTGATACTGTGCTTCTATATCTGAAGGAAAGATTTCAATAGAAAAACAATGAGTCAAATTTATCTTTGGTGCAGCTCTTGGGTAATTCCACTGATCCCCAACAGAATTATATCCCTCAGCCAGGGATCTTTTCTAGTTTGTGGTAAAAGTGCAGAATACAGAGAGGTTTGCTGTCTCTGCCTCTGGGATTCCACAGTAGCAGCCCAATTTAGCCACTAGCTTGATACCGTGCCTAATTGCACTTAATGTTAGTCCTATTTTCACATCTTCTGCTGAGACTGGATCTCTGTGTTTTAATTTTTGGTGCAGTGGTCATTGTGCCAGTAGTATGGAGAGTTACTATGTAGACTTAGCAGCTGTTTTCAAACGTGTTTCCAAATTTGTAGCTTGATTCACACGTTGAGCCATTACCAGATTGCTGTGCCGAGCATAATCACTGCAGCCCGTTTTAAATATCTAGACTGAGACAGCTACAGAAAGGGATCAGCAAATGGCACGAGGCAGATGTACAGTAGCTATAGAAACCACAGCTTATACAAAACAAATAAGCATGGACCATTACCTACAATTTGGTTCACATTCCTTCAGCTGCGTCATAACATCTGTTGTAAGGAACCTTGTAGGGAGTACAGAGGAAATATGTTGAACACAAATATTTCTGAACAAAGAATAAAGCCGTTTCAGACTTACTGGTGCTAAAAGGGTATTTAAATATACTAATAAAGAAACTAATGAGGGATGCTGTTGGTGCCAAAGCAAACCACTAGAGAAAATTAGTACAGCAACCTGCCTGTGCAGCAACATGCATTACATCACATTGACAGAGGCCATAGCAAGATAGTAACGTAATTGCTTTAAGCATCAATTTAAAAAACCAAACTGTTAAAACTTGGCACTGTGTTTATTTTATTTTATTACTTGGCAGCATATAACTGTCACCCCTGAAGATTTTGGTTTTCCCTCAAAAAATATGACTCTCACTTCAAAAGGACTTTTCACAAGTATACTGGGAACAGAGATAGGAGTGACCACTCAATATAATGCTCTGCTGGTATGCAAGACACAAAAAAAAAGAAATTATCTTCAAGGAGCATAGGGCCTCTTTTTTCCTAGAGTCATCACCTGTAACTGTTGTTACTAAACAATCCTTTTGTTCAGTGGGGTATTCTGCAATGCCAGCTTCAAATACACCATCTAAAGATTTGATTGGTATGTGGAAAGTAGGTGTATGTCAGGTTAGAATCATCGCAGGTGGGGCATTTTTTTCCCCCTAAGGTTTATTGAAGAATATTCCTCAAATAAGTCACTCAATGCATTTAGTGATGATTTTCCCCATACATTATTAATTTTTTCATTACTTTCACATCTTATACAAAGACAATTTTCCCCAAAAGTTTAAATAAAATATTTGCAATTTAGTTTATTTTATTGAGCTCTAGCTCGCACTTTCTTTTTCATGAACACAGTTCATCAAAAACAAGAGTTTGAGAATATGGGGGACAGTGATATAACAGACAAAGACCAGAACCAAAGAAAAAAATCCAGCAGATTTTTGTGGCTTAATATCTGGACTCAGAAGGGGAATGACATGAGTTTCTCTGTGAACAAATATCAAGTGTGCAGTAGAAGGGAATGACGGAGAACACTCAAAGGGCTGCCATTAGAAAGGTGAAAATAACCCTTTTCCATGAGAGTTATATGTGCCTCTCTGACAGAGCAGGACACACTGAACTGTGCACGCTTGCTAATCCTTTTAAAATTTTTGGGTATTGGTTTTGTACCAGTTTGTATTAATTTCTAGTGAGTGGCTGGAAAAGGTCACTCGTGCACTGTGAAGAATTGGGAGGCATCTGAGCACAGACCATTGCCAGAATTTAATGAGGTGATCCAGCCTGTGCATATGCTTGTAACATGTCATAGCAGTGATAATGAAAAGCTTATGTATTATTCCTTTTTATTTCTTTTTTCATTCTTCTTCCCTTGATAGATATAGGAGTTAAAAATGGAATAGATAAGCTAATAGGAGGAAGAGGAAGGAAAGCTAATAGTCCATCCTATGTTACCCATTCTGTAGCAAGGTGTCATATTCAAGATATCTTGTCTCTGGTTATCTGAATGCATACACTGAATCACTGACCTGCTGGGAATTTAACAAGTGAAATCCAAGTTTAAACTGTGGCTCTATGCCCAATTTCCATATTTTCCCAAGGGTGGACTGTCAGCTACTCCTCTATATAATACTTTTCACATTACAAGTGTTGCATTAGGCCTAATGCATCTTCCCTGCCTGAAACCTGTCTACTTGGTGTTGACTAGAAAGTTCCACATGAAAATCTGTTGTGAACAAGTTAGAGGGAAATTATATAAAAACTAAGCAGAAAATTATTTTAATTATATTTTCCATTATTTATTATAGAACTTTGAAAATGTGTCTGGAGACAAAACAGTGATCATTGTCTATCTAGTCCTGTACAGGAGCCTCCAGAGTAGGAATCACAGAGTCATTGTCCAACCCCCCAGCTCAAGCAGTGTCACCTAGAACAGGTTTGCACAGGGCCATTGTCTAGTCAAATTTTGAGTACCTCCAAGGATGGAGACTCCACAGCCTATCCAGGCAGCCTGTTCTGGTCTGGGACACCCATGCTTTTTTATGCCAAGATGCCTTCAAGCCATCTGTCCCCAGCTTGCATTCATATACTAGGTTATTTCTTCCCTTGGGCAGGACTTTGCATTTGTCCTTGTTGAGCTTCATGAGATTCTTCCCAGCTCATTTCTCCAGACGGTTAAGGTCCCTCTGAATGGCAGCACAACACTGAACTAAGAGGCTACTTCTCAAGAAATCAAGCCTGTAACTCCTACTTAGCTTTTGAGTGAAAGATATAAGCCTAGGTACTTTGGTGGATCTGGTGTCAAATACCTGCAGTATTTTCCCAAACAGGTTTACAGGGAAAACATCCCAGTTAGTTACAGATGCTTCTGGGATGTGGGAGATCTAGGCCCAAAAATCTGATCTGCTTCACTCATAAGAAGTGGCTTTAACTTTTAGTGTAGGCTGTTGCTGGAGCTGTTTGAATTCATCAAGCCTATTGTCAAGGTCTGCTTTATCCCAAATGAACAAATCAGTCACTCAGTTTTTGTTAATTCCTCTACAGCTGTATCAATATCCTTTTACCTTCAGTTGTTTTTCTCAGAAGAGCCATGAGCATGGCAGTTTACACACTTTTGATACAGTCTGTGGAAGATTCTTGGCCAAGGGAAGTGATCATTCCAACATTTGTTTTGTTTCTACCTTGACATGAGAGAACTACTAAGTGTATATTCACCTGTGGATAGAGCCTCTCAAAGTTCTTCTACACCTATTCCTTATTCCTTATTTTAGCCCAAAACTCAGCCACTGGAAACAGGTGCAATCAAAATAACATTTTTCATAATATAAAAAGGATCAGACAAGCACTGAAAAAAAGCCCAAATACCTTAGTGTGTGCAATGTAGAAGAGATCTATCTAATTTAAAAAAATAAAACCTGCTTTTCTCCTCAGAGGGTGACATTTTCTCAGGAAAGCATCATCTAGCCTACCAGCTGGGTTAGAGGTACCCATTATCACTAGCATGCAATATTTTTGCCCTTCTACCTGACATTGAGACTGGCAGAGAAAAAAAAAAGTGAATGGGCAGAGAGACATCAATTCTAGCTAAAAAAAAATGACCGTAAAAAATTAACTAAAAAGAGGGAACAAATATTCATCTCCATGACAATGTCTCTTTAAAAAACACAACCATGAAAAAATGTGGAAGTGAATAAGAAATACCTAAAATAAATTAGGTTGCCCCATGTAGTTCTGTATGCCAGTCTGTCCTGTGCAGGAAACTGGAAAGTCAGCATATTTATACACAGTGGCAATTATTCCTTATCAGTTCAAATCCAAGTTACATTTAAACCAATTATCTGGATTTTCTAGGCTCTACTTTATAATCCTTTCCTTCAAGAGCATAAGGGAACATATGGCTTAATCGACATTGCTTTGGAAGTGGAGCTCATAGTGGTGTTCATTATCTGTACTTTCACGTCTTTAACAGTGATTTTGCAGAGAGATCCGCAAAAGTTGATCTACCAAAAAGGATTTCCACCATGTAAAGCTGGTCTTCACATAGCCTGCAGCAGATTTCAATATCTTTGATTTCATTATCATTGTTTACATTCTTAATGCTTTACATATTAGAGCAGCTAGTAACTCAGCGCAATTCAACAATTAATTTAGAGTTGATTTAAGTGAGTTTACAAAGGGAATCACAGACTCCTGTTGCCTTCACTTCTGCTTTTTAAACTAGAAGCACTGAAGATTTAAGGCCTGATCTTATCAATTGTTCTATACTGTTACCTTCATAGGTCCTGCTGATGAAAAAACATAGACACACTCAGGAAAAATACACGGAAAAGAAAAATAGATTTCACATAACCCCACACTTAGCTTAGATTTTCAGCCATTTGAAAGAAAAATTGTTATTACTTTTCAGACTATATATGTTAGAAGAATGAAGCTTCTGAATTACATTTGTATATTTCTAGGGAATTTTGTAACATCGATTGTGTACGAGATAGGCTCTTACTCAAAGAAAAACAAGAATGTACTTTTCTGTGGAAAGAAGTAGAATTATTTCTGGAGATACAGATATTCAGTGTATCATCTTGAACTCATCTGGAGTTTGGTCTGTTCTGCTTGTCACTAATTAGCATATTTCCAATGGAAGATTTGTGATTTAAACACATTACAGGCCAGAAAAGTTAAGTCAGTGTGTTCTGTAGCACATACCTTATGTGTTTTCAGTTTGGTCTCCCAAGGAATGCAGCTTACATGATCTTGCTGTCTCTCTCCATCCATTCATCCATCCATCCATCCATCCATCCATCCATCCATCCATCATGTGCTTACTACAAGCCCATCTGATAGAAAGGTAAGATATCAATGACAAATAATTTCCTGCAAATTTTATGAAAGTCTGTGTCCAGGCAGTTGAGGGAGATCTAAATTAATATCCTGCACTGAGGGAAATGTTGCAGAGGGAGTCTAACAGCAATTGCCAGCAACCAGGTTAGAACAAGGTCATCATGTGGATTGGCTGGCTGATGGGTCAGCACACATGCAACTGCAACCCACATACAGCCCTTTGCTTATCCTTAGAGAAAGAGACACCATGGGGACATAGGCATACCATGAGCGTGAATTGATGGGTCATTTGGGATCTCCTCTGTGCCCAGAGGAAGAGGGAAAATGAAGATAACACAGGGGCAGCTAGGCAATGACCCAAGGTGATGGCTAATGGGTTACCGTGGCAGGAGGTAGGGAAGGTGTCACATTATTGTTGGGAAGAAGTAAACCAATGAAGAAACCAAATCCCTACAATGGCATCTGCATTAGTTCCACTGGTTCCAAGGCAATCTGTTTGCTCGGAATAGTAATAGGAATTACTCTTGTGTTTGCTGTTTTAATACAATATTCTTGAATGTGTCAGGGCAGTAGAGGCAGAATCCAAAACTATTTGGTCTATTAACATGACTTGTGCTGAAGGACTTGAAATGCTGATATTAGAATGAATATTAGATTAGAATCTCTTGAGAGGACGTAAAGCCACATTTTAAAATATATTTTATATCTGCTATTTATTTATGTATTATACTATAGTTTCTCAGACACATTTCCTCCCACAGTCACTGTTAAAAAAAAACCAAACCAAACCAAACCACCAAACAACAACATTACATTTATTATTTTACAGAAAAAAAAAGAAAAGGGAACAAGATCTGTAGATAGTGTATTGTTCTGGAACCTTAGTGACTGAAAAGATTTAATACTCATATTAACAATAGGAAATAAAGAGTGATTGATTGTATTAAGCCAAATAACTTGTGTTCTGCTAAAGTATATCTTCAATCCAGTCATGATTTGAAGTTATCTAAAAATTAAGAATCTGCTACCAACCCTGGTAATTTGTTTCTCATTGATTACAAATAATGCACGTTCTTAATTTCTCATTTGTATTTAACAAGCCTGAGCTTATATCCATTAGTTCTTTTTATCATAGAATCATAGAATCATTTAGACTGGAAATGACCTTTAAGATCATTGAGTTTAACCATTAACCTAAAACTGCCAAGTCCACCACTAAATCACGTCTCTAAGCACCACATCTACATATTTTTAAAATACCTCCAGGGATGGTGACTCCACCACTTCCCTGGGCAGCCTGTTCCAGTGCTTTACAACCCTTTCAGTAAAGAAATTTTTCCTAATATCCAATCTAAACTTCTCCTGGTACAATTTGAAGCTATGTCTTTTTTTCCTATCACTTGCACTTTGGTTGAACAGACCAACATCCACCTCACTACAACCTCCTTTTAAGGTAGATGTAAAGAGTGATAAGGTCTCCCCTCAGCATCCTTTTCTCCAGGCTAAACAATCCCAGTTCCCTCAGCTGTTCCTCATAAGAGTTCTCTATCTAGACCCTTCACACCCTTCACCAGATTCATTGCCCTTCTTTGGACATGCTCCAACACCTCAATGTCCTTCTTGTAGTGAGGGGCCCAAAACTGAAGACAGTATTTGAGGTGTGGCCTCGCCAGTGCCAAGTACAAGGGGACAATCACTTCCTTAGTCCTGCTGACCACATTGTTTCTGATACAAGCCAGGATGCTGTTGTCCTTCTTGGTCACCTGGGCACACTACTGGCTCACATTCAGACAGGTGTCAACCAACACCCCCAGGTCCTTTTCTGCCAGGTAGCTTTCCAGCCATTTGGCCTCGTTGAACCTCATACCATTGGCCTCAGCCCATCAATCCAGCCTGCCCAGATCTCTCTGGAATCTTCCTACCCTCAAGCAGATAAATACTCCCACCTAACATGGTGTCATCTGCAAACTTACTGAGGGTACACTCAGTCCCCCTGTCCAGATCATTGTTAAAGATATTACACAGAGCAGCTCCCAGTACTGAGCTCTGGGGAACAGCACTTGTGACCAGACACCAACTGGACTTAACTCCATTCACTACCACTCTCTGGCCCTGGTCATTCAGACAGTTTTTACCCAGCAAATATGCCCATCCAAGTCCCAAGCAGTCAGTTTCTCAGGAGAATGCTGTGGGAAATGGTGTCAAAGGCTTTCCTAAAGTCTTGATAGACAGCATTCACAGCCTTTCTCCATCCATTAAGTGGGCCACCTTGCCATAGAAGGAGATCAGCTTGGTCAAGCAGGACCTGCCTTTCATGAATCCATGCTGACTGGGCCTGACTGCCTATTTGGCTTTGCCTGTTAGGAAAAAGAACCTTTTAGGGCCTGTATTTTGTCTCCTCAAAGTATACTGTAATCAAGTCACTTCCAAGTTTTCTTTGATAAACTTAACAGATTGAATCTGTAACTACAACTCTCTTACTCTTAAATCATCTCATAGCCCTCTTCTGACCAACCTCCAACTCTTCAACATCCTGCAAGCAAA